>OX411310.1:87619468-87921252 GCA_948150685.1 Rhaphigaster nebulosa
TGAAATCGTTTGTAGTAGGACCGTATGTGTTCGTTAACTGTTGGCATATTGAGGTCTGTATGCAAGGTAATGTACCAAAGGGCTTTGTTCATATTCCTAAAAGTTTTTCACTGAAAAATTGGAAGTTTTTGTATGTGTTTTTTTTTTTTTTTTTTGGCTGTCCCGAATATATGTGAAGCGTAGGTCCAGATGGGCTTGAGTAAGTAAGTGTAAGTGCTCAATTTACGTCTAAGTTTCAATTTTGAACATCTTGAAAGAAGTGAGCATTACAGTTTTAGTCATTGTTTTAGTGTTTTTTGTTTGTTCTTGATGTGTGAGCCCCATGTCATTCTTCTGTCAAATGTCAGACCAAGGTATCGAATTTTGTTTGCCTACGTCTTAAGTTTGAAGAGAAGCCATGAACTATCGAACGCTTGAGCGACATCCAGAAATTGCATATCATTTCTGCTCTAGTGCCGTCGCAGTGTAGTCCGTCATCCTGTGTAATTGTTGAATGTTGGGTTTGGTATCCAAATTGATGGCCATATATTATGATATTGTTCGTCAGTATATCAGGAAGTCTTTTGTTGAGTAGTTTCTCAAAACTTTCATAACATATTGGGAGCAGGCTGATAAGTCGAACAGGCTGAGTTGCACATGACTGTGTCTATTCAATATTTAAAACATTTGATATTGAATCAAAACTATTTTGGGCAATGGTAGCATCACTTACCTTCATTAATTTTCTTGGGTCACTGTTTACGTTTATCGAGCGTTATCTCCCTGTAACCAGCTCCCAAACGTTGTTGGTATTGTCCGCGTTTGAGGTTGAAGTGTCTATTTCATTAGTAGAAGACGACGCACATTGGTTCAAAACGCACATTTTCGGGACAAAACTCCGCCCTGGTCGTTCTATTTATGACAGAGCAACCATCTTAACATCATTTTACTCTTAAGTAAATTTACTTCAAATGTTTAGATTATCAAATTTTTAGCTAATTTTAATTTGACAAAAATCTATAATTCGTTTTGTATTTTTCAAAAAAAAAAAATTGTTTACTAATAATTCTTGTATATATCAATATTTTCAGTATTTTCCTTTGTTTTGAATTTTTATTAGATAAGTTTAAGAAAATATAGAGTTTTATATCACAACTTACTGATTTTTTACGATTTTTCAAAAAATGCCCTCAAAATTATAGTTTATTTGCAGAACTCAATATATGCATAACATATTGGAGTGCGAAGTTTGCGTAAAATTTTAGTTTTGTTTCTAGAGATATTATCATGGAAATTTTAAAATGATGCATAAATGTCTACGCTTTAGACGAAGCGTAACGCGTATTTCGCTATAGAAATTTTTTCAATGACTAGACCAAAAAATATTTGTCATAAAAAAATAGTTTAATCCTTAAATTAAGGTTTTCAGTAGAAAAAACAAAAACACATTTGTAGTTATATCTCGCTTGGGGGCAGAACTCCGCTATGGTTTTCCTACCGAAAACCTTAATTTTAGATTAAACTATTTTTGTATGACAAATATTTTTTTGTCTACTGATTGAAAAAATTTCTATCGCGAAATACGCGTAATGCTTCGTCTAAAGCGTTGAAATTGATGCATAGTTTTAAAATGTTCATGGTAAAATTTAGAAAGAAAATTAAAATTTTATGCACACTTCGCACTCCCATATGTTATGTATAAATTGAGATATGCAAATAAATTATAATTTTGACGACATTTTTTGAAAAATCGTAAAAAATCAGCAAGTTGTGATATAAAACCCTATATTTTCTTAACCTTATCTAATAACAATTAAAAACAAAGAGAACTACAGAAAATATTGATATATACAAGAATTGTTAGTAAGCAAATTGTTTTATGAAAAATACTAAAAGAATTATAGATTTTTATCAAATTAAAATTAGCTAAAGATTTGATAATCTAAAAACTAAAGTAAATTTACTTAGGAGTAAAATGACGTTAAGATAGTTGCTCTATCATAAATAGAACGACCAGGGCGGAGTTTTGTCCCGAAAAAGTGCGTTTTGAACGGTGCCGTCATTTGCGGTGGAAGCGCTTCACCAAATTTCGCCGTTTCTATCTCTTCAAACGGTATTTTTACTACTTGAATTGAAGATGAGAAAAAAAAAAAAAAACGAAACAAGTTTTAACTTTTTTAATCGAAGAAATTCATGAAATAGCTTAACTGAAAAATAATTTAACCTTTTTTAAGCTTTTATAACGAAAACTACTTAATTTTAGCTAAATTTAATTAGTTAAATACAAATATATATTGTTTGTGTAGAGCCTAGTAAAAATTTTGTTTGCGAACTCTATCTATCCATGCATCAAAATGAACATAGTTTAAGTATTATTACTAAAGTGATATATAACCTATTAAAGTAAATGATCTACTAATAATGAAAAGCGATAATAATCGGAGCATAAAGTTTAGTAGTAGATATTTTTCCTGTGATATATTACAAAAATACAATATGCTGTAAAAAATATATGAATGATTTCTATAACTACAAAACTGCAGTAAGAGATACATCCTGATGATTTTCCTTTTAATTGTGTCTAATTAAAAATAAATAATTAAAGATAAATACAAATAAAAAAGATTCAGTACACGTTTTCGCAAATGCTATTTTTAAAATTGATACGCATCTGTTTTCAACGTCATCAACTTTAGGAAAAGAAATAAGGTACAATATATTTCTTAAAAAGTCAAAATAATCAATAAAACGACAGAAAAAAAAGTTTTAATGCTGAAAAAGTTCATAAAACTTTATTCTATTACTCGAAGAAAAAAAACGTAAGCAAAAATATTTTAAAAAGTTGAACCAAGTATTGATTGTAAATAGTTCTATTCCCCACTTCATTATCGTATTTTATATTTAATTTTTTTAAACAGTAAGTTTGGAAGATATCAAATTGCCGAATCAGATTCAATTGAGAATAAGTTTTTTTTTTTTATTTATTCAGTTATATTTATGAGATGAAGTCCGATTGTTCACAGGGAAATTAAATAACAACAGAAACCAAGGATCAGATAGCCTGTCCACACATTCAGTGTTCGTAAATATGGCCCAGTGGCCGGGTACATTATATCTTGAAACAACACTCCAACAGTTTTTTTTAGAGCACAAAATTTGATCTAATAACATTTTTTTTAAAACATCCGAGATACCGAAATACGAATCCACAAAGGTAAAAAGAAATTGCAAAAGTTTCGATTTCATTTGATTGCCATAAACAATGTAAAAAAAAAGAAAAATTACTTCCATTCTCAAAAATTGTAAAGAAGACATCCAGCGCCAAACGTCAGTGTTATAAATAGTTTTAAAAATGCGTTATTTTAAGTTTTTCGAAAATTTTGCAATTTTTTTTTTTTTTGTACTTTTGGCGATCTGTGTTTTGTGTAACCCGGATGTTTAGAAAAAAGATGTTAATGCAGTAAATTTTGTACTATAAAAAAAAGTTGAAGTATTTTTTTTGTGGGACGCACTAGTATAGTTATTGAATAAGAACCGTAACTATGAGACAAAAGCGGTCGTATCGAAGCGCGCACGGTTTGAAAAATTAGATTTTTGACGACGGCCTATGTACATAAACATACCGAAAATCCAAAATTCTACATCTTTTTGGAAGGTATTCTTTTTACTACCTGGCCACTGGACTAAGCTTGTTTGTAGCAGAGGTATAGTTGTAAATTTCAAAAAAAAAAGATCCTGATTTGTTTTTTAAGTAAATTTAAATATTCATCTACGTATTGTATCTATTTATCGTTAAACATTTATTTACGTTGTTTTCTTTAATTTTGAAAAAATAAATCGAAAAGCTAAATAACCATAGGAGTCCACAAGGAGGTGGAAATACACACACTTTGTAACGGACAAAGTTACAGGTTTAAACCAAAGCGTGAGAAGTCATTCCTTCATAATGATGAATATTATGAAATGTTTAATTTAACATATCATTTGTTATATACTATTTGCATAGCTGTCCATCACATCATATTATGTCATTACGGTAGCACACGATTCTTCACTCATCATAGCGTACAAGAGGCTCTGGTTGCTCAATCATGGGACTATCCTTTGAACCGGGTAGCCTTTTCTTTGACCCTCAGGTGACCTTTGTCCGCTGCGAGAGATCTCTGCTAATTTGATTCTGAGCGGCCAGCAGGATCTGAATAATCTCCGGTCTAAATTACATCTGGCATTTGAAAAAGAGACCTTTTGAGGCGTTTAAAATTCTGTTCGTCTGCTAAACGAAAAATGAAGCAATAATGAATCGTGAAGAGATAGTGGAGAGTTTGTTTGCTTTTGAAAATGTATTGTCAAAGTATGAACAAGAAATTATTCGTTGTTCGGTAGAGACAAGCCAAAAGATTGTAATTAATATTTTCTAAATTTAATTTGCTGAACCATTTGGCACAAATAAAATAAGGATTGCGTTAACAGGACGCTGTGTGACAAAAGCATCTTACGACAGGCCCTAAACAAAGCATTTGAAATATGGAAATTAAAAGGACAGTCCCTACTTATGCATTTATGAAAGCCAACATATACCTATGATCGTAATTTCAGCGCACAGGCATCTGTTATTTATTCAGAAATTCAATAGAAAAAAAATTATAATTATTTTAACTTTTTTTTATATTGGTGTTTAACGTGCTTTCCTACTCCTATTAAGGCACACGGAACGGTTTATTCTTACGAACCAATCTATTCTAACCAGAGTGGGAAGGTCGACATTCATTCCGTGGATTCGCCACGAAACAAAGTTCAACCCGCCCAGGTCGGATTCGAACCACCGCAATGCTTCAAGTATAGGATGTGTCAAAAAATCTATTATTTATGGATTTGTATAGGTAATTCCATCCTGATCATTGATATTTCCTATAATATGGGTCGGAAGTAGCTAACTTTACGAGCACTAATGATACGAATAATGTAAAATACGAGATTTCAATTGTTTTTCTACCAAACAACGTAGGTCGATTATTTACAACGATTAGTTATTTTACTAAAACAATATAACATTCAAATAAAAATAAATCATAATATAATACATTAATATACACAGACCAAGTATTTATCAAATTTTCAATGCAAGTATTTATCAACACTAAATTTTAAACTTAACATCGGTAATATACAATTCACAATGATATTATTTAAGCTGAATCAAAATAATTGTCGTTATATTCCCTTTAAGTATTTATGTCTATTGTGCGACGAAAGAAGCTCCTCTAGTTCTTCAATGTACTTTTTCATCACTCCATTAACTTTGATTTTTTGCTAGTCATAGTTCGCTGCGTAGATGAAATGAGCGATTCATATGTTCAGAACATTCTAAGTAGATCAGTATTTTTTGAGAACTAAGGTTTTTTTTTTTATTTTTTTTTACCTTATCGGTGTTTCATGACTTACTTGCATGTTTGCTTTAACGTATTTCCAGCCAATAGTCCAATTGGTAAGGAAAAGTAAGCTATTATTTAATAAATATAGTCTGAGAAAGTATTCCATTTACCACAGACTTCAACAATTTGTTTTTATTGCCTTTCTGATGAATCCAAGTCTAAGTATTTAGCAAGGGCTATTTTTCAATGCTGAAAAAAAATAAAAAATGAAATATGCCAAAACTAAACGCACAAACTTGCGGATATGATAATTACAGTTTTGTATAGTACAATGATTAGATAATAAATATTCAAAAAATATTAGGGGCAATTTAGGGTATTACTGAGAAATTATCTTTTAAAATAGATGATATTCTTATTAGCAAAAATTTGTACTTATCCATACCAGATTTTCAAAGCAGATTAATTCTATTGCTTGTACCTGACTATCACAGAAATATATCGCCTGTACTGAGTGAAGAATCAATTTATAAAAACTTTACATATGAAAGAAGGATCTTCCTTTACCAATTTCATTATCGATTTTAAAAACGATTTAAGTTCTTAATTCTTCATCTTTAAATTTAAAGATGTTAATCTCCATATTTGTAAAATATTGATTTGAGATATTTTGTTAAATTTTAATCATTTATTTTTTTTTTATTTTTACTTTCCCATTACCTATATACGAAGAATATAGTACGGGGAAGTATTGCGATCGTGAAAATTTTCGAATTCGAGTTTTCAACGGAAATATATGTTTTAAGGTCCCCTGAGTCCAAATGACCAAGTCTCGCAAAATGGTCTGTGTGTCCGTGTGTCTGAGAGTGTGTCTGTGTGTATCTGATCAGTCTAATTCAAAAACGGAAAGCTGTACGATACTGAAATTACATATTTAAGGTTAGCACATGCATGTGATGTTACAGCAACATTTTCGTCAAAATCGACTAACCGGAAGTGCCACTTTATATAATCGATTTTACACATTTTTTTAATTCTTTTAAATAAGCTATGAAAGTATGGATTTATCACCATTACCTATTGGACATTAATGCAGCAGATTGCGACTAAATAAATGTTATAAAAAAAAATAATAGCACTGTTGTAGGGAATTGATCCCATGATTATCGATTCAGTAATCAGAGTTGATGTTATGACTACCCACCATTTGTAGTTAATAAAAATGAACATCGCTTTTAACTAATGTCTTGTTTATTAGCCCAAACGAGATCATTTCACTTAAGGTTTCTGCAGATGTAATGATTTATCATTTCTTTGTTTTAAAAATGAATCAACGATGAGATGAATAGATTTTATAAAAATGAGATCTTATCCGAATTTAAAAATCAGAATTCATTTTAATAGGTGGTTGTTCGATGACATTCTTAACCAGCATACCGATGGGCTATGGCCCAATATGTTCATTGGTGACTTCAATAATTCAAAAAGGAGCGAAAATGAAATAACGACCGTGTACACTGTCACATCCACATATTAACTTTTACATGTTGAGATTCTCGAGGACTAGAAAATGTCTCCCACGAGAAATATTCCAAACTTTCCTAAGTGAACTCAATAATTATAAGTTCAATAAATTCATATATACAGATGGTTCGTAAACGAACGACTCAATGTCATGTGCAGTGTTCAACGACGATAGAATTCAGAATTACAAGTTGGTTGGTGCATGTGGTATCTTCACAGCTGAACTGGCGGCAATTCTAAAAGCACTCCAACTAGCCCGGCCAGTCAATAATTGTTTGCTTTGACCCATTGAGTGCCCTCGAAGCACTTTCTAAAATTTGTTCAGATAACCCTCTCATTCAGGAAATCCACTATGCTCTAAAGCAAATAGAAGATACTTCTAGAAAAATAATTTTCTTCTGGGTTCCCACTCATTCTGGAATTTCTGGAAACGTGGAAGTAGATAAAGCGGAAACAGAATCTCATTCTCTGGAAGCAACAACGCTCTCATCTATCTCTCCATCAGACTTATTTCAACAAATGAATAAAAAGATTCTAATTGCATGGCAACGGACATGGACTTAGCTGGAGAGTAACAAACTCAAGATCATTAAAGCGAAAGTCAGTTGCTGTGCCTCATCCTCCGGACAGTGTAGAAGAGAGGAGGTCCTGAATACACGCCTCAGAATCGGACATTACCGTTTGATCCATGACTGCGTGATGACAAGGCGATATCCACCTCAGTGTCAACTCTGTAAAGTGACACTCACAGTGAGTCGTATCTTAGAGGAGTGTTCTCATTACAGAACAGAGATGGGAAAATGTGGTGTGCAATGGTATGTATGCATTGCCTTGAGTGATAACGAATAACATATCAATAATACCATTATAATCATTAAAAATATTGGGACATTTCTGCTAGTTTGAATATAGTAATATTTTGACTGAATTTTTATCAAGTAATTCATAACTTTTCTCCTATATTTTGACTAAATTTTTATTTTGTATTTACTCAGTTATATTTTGATCAGTTTTGTTCAGCTCTATTTTGTTGTTATTCAGTAATGTATTGACTTAATTTTTATTTAGTATTTCATTACTTTTCACCTACATTTTGATTTAATTTCCATTTTGTATTCATAACTTTCATAATTTTTTTTTCTCTCTAATATTTGTATTCCTTTTATTTTTCTTAAGTTATGAAAAGAATAAATATAATTATAAGAATAATTAAGAATAAGTTATAACAATTTTTTTTTCTAATTAGGAGGACAATAATAACCACAAATTTTTTTGCTCTTGAAAACAAACAGCAATATAATACGGCTTGAAAATCAACTACAAAGCTTCATACTTATTACGACGAATGTTTCATCAATATTATATTATGTTTTTACTAAAGATAAACCCAGGCTTAGATTACATTAGAAACCTTTCAAATAAAAAGAGCCGAGGTTTAACATAAACACAGAACAATGAAACTCCCCAACATTTAATCACGAGCTTGCCCCAATTTACTAAGAACCCCGAGGTAGAAGGTAGAATCGCACAGCGAGAGAAGGCCGCAGGCAGAAGTAAGTAATGAGAATGGAAGAGATTACACACAAGAGAGGCCGTGATAAGTACGAGTAATAGAAGGCGTACTTACACTCAAAATTTAATTATCTTGACCTACTGAGAAATTCGCATCATAGTAGACTGTTCAAAGGAAGAGCGAAGCATTGCGCAATGTAAAAAATCATTACCACGAAAAAAATGTGGAATTAATTTCTTATTTTTTAACTAACGGACAAAGAGCAAGTCATGGAAAATAAACAGGCAACATATTTCAAAATGGAATATGTGCCAGAACTCATGGATGAAATTTTAAAAAAAAATTACAACGTATGAGCATCAACATATTAAATAATATGATACAATAATAATAATATGTTATTATAATATTATTATTTATTATAATATATAATAAATTAATATTAAGTTAATATATAACAATGATAAAATGCAAAATTATTTGAAGAATATGAAAGATAAAACAGTCATGATAGATAGACAAAATGAAGTTCATGAACGTAAATGTGAAAATTGTAAACAAATATATATATATATGTTTACAATTTTCACATTTACGTTCATGAACTTCATTTTGTGTTAAGGAATATATATATATATATATATATATATATATATATATATATATATATATATATATATATATATATATATATATATATATATATATATATATATTGGAGAAACGTCCTAAAATCTGAAGACAAAAATAACCAACATGTGACTAATTCTAAAAATATTAAAAATTGAAAGATTACAGCATTTCCTTAACACAGCATAACCTTAAAACATAAATTTGATTTCTGAAATCCTCTTATAATGAATAATGAAAAACATGTAAAAAAAAAAAAAAAAATATAGAATAATCCTAAAAGCAAAACACATTACCAAAAATATAAACGGAATAAACTATAAAACACATACAAAAACCTAAATAACCATTATATATGCATTATTAATAAAAAAAAAATTTAATAATCACCAATAATTACATAGAACTGAATCAAAATAAAATAAATCTAATCAATACATGTATATTTTTTTTGTAATGCATATAACAGTAAATATAAAACATATATGGGAGGTAAATAAAAGATGAGAAACGAAGTACACACTTTAATTCATCGAAAGCATTGTTGTGAAAATGGATTATAACTATTAATTATAACTATAAATTTGAACTATTAATTAATTATAGTTTTTATACCGAAATAATTGTATGCGTTGGCATAAATAATAGGAGGCAAACATTGTAAATTTATTTTATAAAGAAAGTGTTGAGTAAATATTTTAAATTATTTTATTTTTGAAAAATAGTTGTTATAATAATTATTATATTAAATAGCTATAACCACCTATTTTTTAATAGTAATTAACAATAAAAGGCTTTCAGAAATAGGTAAGAAATAAATTGTATCTGAACTTGACCTATATGGTTAAAAAGATCAATATCCAAATTATTACCAACATTTAAGATCTATTTACAACAACAGAATCTGAAAATTTACAATGATAAAAGTTTAATCCAGCTTACAATAAACTATATACAGATAACTCTGATATTCAACCATATGCTTTTCACTCGAGACAAAGCTTGAATAAACCAAACGTTGACTGGTTAGTTATTGAGGTAGTGGTAGACTTAAGGATTTTTTCTACAATAATCCAATAATTTTTATTGTTTAAACAAATCACTATAGTATTGGTAAATAAGAATATTATTAAACATTTTTTTTTTTTTTAGAGTTTTATAACGATAAAAGACTGAAGATGAGAAAGGAAACCAGTTGACTTTCTCAAAACACTGATCTTATCAGAACTATTGTCGGAAAACCACGTCGACAATAAAAGACCAACGCAGTAGAATTAAAACACGAAACCATATAAGCATAATACCTATTGACCCAGTTAACATCGGGAGCCGAGGGGGAACAAAAGGTGATTTATGAGTGATGAGACAGCTCGATACGATTCATGGATGGTATTGAAGGTAGATATTCACTGAACGGAGAATCCTAAGACCACATAGTGCTCGTCGATGAAGATAAGGTTTAGAGAAAGTGAAGAAGATAAGCCGGAGTTTCTTACACTTAATGTAAGCGTCTTTTCTTCATCGTCATTATAGAGTATGACAAGGGCTAGTTCCAACTGTGTTGAGCACAATATAGATTTCTTACAGAACAAAGAGCCTTCAATATTATCGAGCTTGGTCAATATGCAAATTCTGTGGTATTCGGCAACGACGTTTTGAAATACTAAGACCTTTTCCTATATCAACATTACTTCAAATCATCATGCATCAGCTTACTAAAGCGTGGAATGTCCTCCTGAATATATTTAAACTATTGGATTATTTACTTGATAACATTTTTAGATGAAGTGAACAACTTCGCAGCTTAGTGGCACCTTATTCTGGTTTACATATTCCTAGATCTTAGTGTGGAGAGTACCAAATCCATCAATCCTACCTCTCTGAAGGATCCTTCCGAATTCGCTGTGGCACGGATTACTTCAACTGCTACTGTTATAGGCTGTTGTTCCGCAAGGCAGCGTCCTGTTCTCTATGTTATCTTTACCGCAGACATTCCTACAAACCCCGATACATTCTCGGGCCACATTTGCTGATGATACTGCACTCAGATCCCAAAATAGTATCTTCAAACCTGCAAAGACATCTCTCCCTGATCGAACAGTGGTGCAACCAATAGCACATCAATGTCAATAAATGTGAAAAAATCAATGTGCAATCATATCACTTTCACTATCCGACGTAGATCCTGCCCACCAGTCCATTTTAACTCCATACCACTTCCCTCTTCCGACACAGTCCGATATCTTGGCTTCCTACTAGACAAAAGACTAACATGGGACCCACATACTGGACATAAAAGGTGTATACAATATGGTCAGTTATACAGACTTGGTCAGTTATACAGACAGTTCTGAGACAACAGAACATCTCATCTTTCAATTGACAACAATCTGTTAATCTACAAGAATATTCTGAGACCTATTTGGACTTACGGAATTGAACTGTAGGGAATAGCTAAATTTTCTAACATCAAGCGTATTCAATCCTCTTAGTCTAAATTCCTAAGAACAATTGTCAATGCTCCAGATTATGTTACAAACAAGACGTTACACCACGACTTAATATCCTTTATGTTCTTTAAATTCTTCTTATTTCATCTGAAACTTGCTTATCATCCTAACCCCTTAGCACAATCCGTATCTAGCTCCAACCATCCCTGTAATCCTACTCGAAGGTTAAAGTGGTGGCAGTGGCCCCGAGATCTTTTGTAAATATTCCGTTGGAGTCCTGGCAATGGCCAGCTTCTCCACGCACATTCTGAGCGTCCGTGGATCTAGTGCCCTCACACAGACTCCATTGGCCTCAAATGCCAGTGACGCGGCTGGGTGAGATGCGCTGGAATCTCCTGGAGCCCTGCTTTTATAACCACATGTGGAAGATAAAGCATGGTTCGGAGTTGGATGGGGAGATTATAAATATTGTATAAAGGTATGAATTTTTATTAATTTTCATTTTATATTTACAAATATAAATCTTGGTTGTTTACTTATTTTGCTATTATTTAATTTTCTATTTATTTATTTCCATTTGTGATGCACATATTTTTTAATTATTATTATTTCTTTTGATATCATTTTATTTTATTATTTTATTTATTTATATTTTTGTTCTCTTTCACTTGTATATGTGGTATGAATGGACTTACAGTCCTAAAATCTATTGCCTTTGAGTGTGGAAGATTGCGTTATTTCTGAATAAAAACTTTCTTTTTTTTTTAAATTTGGAGAAGAAGAAGAAAGAACAACTTTTTTTTTCAAAATCAATTCGGTTCCATGCTAGAAGATATACTCAGAAAAATATTGTAGCTCTACATGAATGCAAGCACAGTATGCTTTAAGTATCTATAGCTCATGTCTTCTCTCTTGAAAGGAAAGAACTTTATGAATTGACAAGACATATTGGCAAGACACATTGACATATTGGAGACTATACTATGTCCTAAGTTAGATGAAATTAACGCGGAGTATGTGTGGTTCAAACAAGATGGAGCCAAATCACGGCGTTCGCTTGGAGTCTTGAAAGAAGTGTTGCGTGAGTAATTTATCTCTTTGAGGAGTGACGCCATAAAATAAAATTACTTTCAATGCACATTTTGACAGTAAAACCATTTTTTTTTTCTAGAGATATTGGTATATTTTTCGTACCTCTTCAAAATGTGTCAGCTGTTTCTGTTCCACCCGTATAAATTTTTCTTTTCATTAAATCCAGTTACAACTATGCATTATTACTATCGCAAATGAACTTAAGTTACTTAATCTAAATGTTAAAGTACAAAGCATTCTCATGAGAATGCTTTGAACTTAAGTTAGTTAATCTGAAATTAACTTACTTAATCTATTTTTTTCTGATTATTTTTTGTGTCTTCCTTTTTTAACCTAACTGTTGCATTATCATTTATTTTACATTGATCTTTTACAGTTAATGCTTTATTATTTTCATATATTAAGTGAATTAGATATTTATCATATTTATTTAAATTTATCATATTTATTTACATTTATTTTTTTTTTCTTCTTTTGCTGCAACAAGGTTACAGGTTTGAATTGTTCAAATGTACCAACTTATTATATCCTCAATTCCAGTTAAATTATTCAAGGAATTTTCGACGTCGAAGGCACGTGACAACCAGGTTCTACACTTGCTCATTACTGGAAGGAGACAAATTAACATAATTTAGCGAGTTTCTTGTCCTTGTTCACTCCCTTAAGGAAATGCGGGTTACCACCCTATCGGATATTATCCTACAGGTCACTAATATATGCCAACCATAGTGAGAAGTGTAAAATTCATTTTGCAGATCTGCCAAAAATTAGTGAGTCAAACGTCACAAAGAATATTCGAACTGACATCAGAGCCAGAGAAGAAGAGGGACGGAATAATAGGACAACACTGAAAGATTTCTTTAGAACAATTTCTGCAAAAAAAAAAAAATTGTTTATCAAAACTTCCAAAAAAAAAAAAAAATCAATTTTCTTGACATTAGCACATTAATTTAAAATATATTTAATTAAATCGAGAACAATATTAATATATTATCGAGAGAGGCAATCTTTGGGATCTATTTAATGAATTATTAGTATTTTCATATTTTCCCTCAAGTCAGTGTATCCTGCATATGTTTTTCCTACATTTCTCGGTTAGGAATAATTAAATTATTCTACAATTCAACTACCCATTATTGAATTGATTAATTTCCAAAGTAATTTAATATTTATTTATTTATTTTTGCAAATTCAATACTTTTCTCAAACAACAGAATTTTTATTTTAACCCAATTTTGTACTTTCTTTCAAACAATGCTATAAACAATGAGATCGCTCCAAAACACAAAATGTAAAGACTTTAAATCATACGTACTGTAATTAGCTATTAGCAATTAAAATTAAAATCAAAATACTGATTCGTGGTAGGAAAAACCTAGGTAGAAAAATATAATTTTTAACAAGTGATGTGGAAAAGATATATATTTGTCAGAAATAGAATAATTTGATTTTTACTTTTTTATATAATAGAATTCCAGAATTATTTGCTTAATATCTTTTAAAGGTAATTTTAATTGCATGGTATTATATAAAAAAAAATGTCATCATTATTTTTGTATTCACTTATTTGTTTTTTTATGTTATTTTTAGGAATAAATAACCAGTATAAAATCTTCACTGTAAATAATATTTATAACCAACATCCAGTTCGTTTTTATAGCTTTAAAAGTGCATTACATGTGCTATTATAAAAAAAAAAAAAATAAAGAAAAATAAATTGTAAATAAAGAACGCATGAGCAAACGAAACGATAGTATTTGTTTTCTAAGGAAATAAATAAATTAATTAATTTAATATTATCTTCTTTTGAAATTACAACACCTAATAAAGGAAATATAATTTTATTTATAATTAATTATATCTCATAACATTTAGAACAAAGCATTTTCTGCTTCAATGCAACATTCGGTTAAAAAAAAAAAACATGTTTATTACCTTTCCATGTTTGATTTCCCATCCTATCTACTATCACAATTTCCTGCTAAATCATTTTTACTAAGGCCCTTTATTCGTACCCATTTTCGTGAAATAGGTAACCAAAACAAATGAAATTTTTAATATAAATATTATTAAAAATTAAACTTTTAGACTTATTGATTTATATTATATAAGTTGATATTGTTTGAAATTTCTTGGTCATTCCAACTATTAAATATATATTTACTTGTTATTTTTTTGAATAATAATTTATCTAATTTTAAATTAACCCCTTTTTATTTTTTTATCTTTTTCCTTTAAAAGTAACTCTTAGAAAGGACCAGTTATTTGCTGGTACATTCCATATATTTGTATATTACGTATTTGAATACATGTGCGGTTCACAATTGTTTTATATTGATAATTTATTATGGCCTAACTATTGGAAATTGTGCGAATATATGTTATTAAAAAATTACTACCTAAGTAAAATGGTTATCAAAAAATATATCATTTTTCTACATAATCACCCTCCCTATAAACAATCTTTTCCCACCGAATGAGAAGGATATTTATCCCTTCAATGTAAAAAAGAAGGGAGGCGTTCCTTGTCCAGTTGCGCACAAATCCCTCAACCCCTGAATCGTCTGTAAAACACTGCTCTACTAAGGCCTCTTTCAACGATCCAAACATGTATAAGAAAGACGGCGATAAATTTGAACATTTCATCAAGCTTTTGGCGCGTTAGATTAGTAGTATGGAGCGTTGTCGTGTTGCGAAATGACGTCCCTCCTGCGAAAAAATGGATTGTAACCGTCTTTTGTTCCGAAGAGCAGACTTCCCTTGATCCAGGAGAGTGCAGTAGTAGACGGTAGGTAGTAGGCAGTAGGCAGTAAGCAACTGTGCACGCAATATCTACGAAACTATTAAACCAAAAATTAATTATTACTCGTTGCGAAACTGACTTAAGTACTTCCTTCTCATTCGTCTTTGTTACTTCTCTCCTATTCGTTACAAGGTCCGAACATCTTCAGACCTAGCTATCTAAAATCATCAAATATTGTATCTATATTCATAATTCATATTTAAACATGTGTATATATATATATATATATATATATATATATATATATATATATATATACATAGTTTTACATTATCTCAGCTTATATTTTTCCTCCATTGTCAATTTTATACAAATTTCCAACATCTTAAAATAAATTAAACTATCTTCTAAGATTATTGACTAACAATGAGTCCAGTTGTAAACCTATTTGATCTTTGTACCTCTAATCCTACATTTGTCTTTCTATTTATCCTAATTATTTCTTACTTTGATTTTTAATTGATTTATTTCTATTTTAAGCTATTTAAATACTTTTTTTAAAAATATATAAATTAAATATATAGAAATGTTTTTTAAGTTATTAAGAAAGATAATTACAACAAAAAGAATAATTAAAACAAAATTTTGGTAAGGCAGAAATTTTTTATAAGTCAGAATGTTGTTTTGTAGGTGCATGGATCTAGTTTGATTGCGAGACCTAGGTATTGTTTCCCAGAATTTCTTATCAAGTTTAGATAGAAAATAAATTGTATTTTCTAATTTTATTAATAAACAGAGAAATACGCACTATCAAATAAACAAAGAAAATATACATTACAGAACATTTACCATACTAATATCTAATACCTTTTCGACATATGCAGCACAAACAAAATAAAAAAGAGGGAATGAGATAGAGAGAGAGAGAGAGAAAAAAAGAGAACGTGTGCGTGTGAGAGAGGTTTAACTGATTGATTTATTATTGTCTTAGGAGATGATGTTTAAAAATTTGGCCCAACATATAGATAGAAGTTGCTAAAATAGAAAAATATAAAAAGAAGCTGCTTATTACAATAATTAGTCTCTATTGTCAATGCATTCATTATAATTAAATGAAAAACTTTCTGCAGAAATCTAATATTCTATGTTTGTATATGCAAGAAACAAGAACTTATAACTTCATGTTCTTCTAAGGTCATTTTCTAGACCTAGAAACAATGCAGACTCAAGAGCAACTTTAACGGCATATACCATTGGCATTCCGAGTTAGAGAAATGCCTTTCCGGAGTCTAGACTTTTTTTCAACCACCTCCGCCATTTTCATATTTTCAATTTTGAATTTTAGTGAAAATACGACCCAGGGACGAGGCTTTGTTGCTCACTTGTTTTCTTTTTTAAATGGTGTATTTATATCAAATACATAACTAGTTTTTCAAAATGTCGAGTCAGTCGAAAGGAAAGATATGTACAATAAGTTTACGCTAATGGTTCCCATGCCAAATAAATTGTAGTTTGTATGAATAGTTTGAGATGAAGAAAAATTGGTTTGATGAAATTAAAAATTTTACTTAGTTAACATTTAACTGTATGATGATTGCAATCATTTCCGTTTAATATACCTAACAATCCGTATGACTTGTATGAAGAATTAAAACCTTAAAAAATATCAGAAATCACGGAGCTTGAAAGACGATGTTTAAAACTAGAATTAAATGATTCAAAGGAATTAAGTATATAAAGCATATACAACCGCACCTCTGGGAATCACATTTCCAACGACACCCACCACAGTATTGCTTGAACTCCACAGAGTTCAGAAGACAGTGAAGACCCTCCACGAAGATGCACCACCGGTGGAAGCAGGGATGTCGCAACCCCGTAGGCTATATACCTAGCAGATGGCGGGGGACATCTTCAGTCCTCAGCCAGTCACCATCTCAACAACAGGTAGGGCACACAATGTAACCTATATATACATATTTATATATGTCAATACTTACCAGTTCGTACCACGGTAATTCCATATATATTATGGAGTAAACGATACACTAACGTAAGCACAAGAAGAAAAACTGCGTGCTGTGGTAGAATAATTTGGACAATTTATAAGAAACTTTTTATTTTCTAGTCTGTAAAATAATCTTAGTAGTTAGTTATACTCACACAGAAAATGAACGATGGTTCGAGCTTTCCATTATGATCGACTAGTTTTTATTTATTTATTTTTTTTTCCAATTCTCGTATGGTTAATACTTTAAAATGGGATTGTGAGAAAATCATGGGATCTACTCTGTGAACTATAAGAAATTTCCGAGGATGAGAAAGAATTTGGTGAAGGGAAGTTATTTGTTTCGTAAACTAGTCTGGGCTTACTAAACAGGAGCGATTCAAAAATCGTAATATTTAATATTATTTAGTTATTATATTAAATATTATTGTTAAACATTAATATTATTTGAATAAGCGAACTCAGCAACATTCCGCTGTTTATTTTTTCTCCAGAAATTCAAGAAAAATAAAGAAACAGCAATAAATACAAATTTAAAAAAATAAAAAAGCGTGAATAACTGAATCAAAAATAGTTATTAAAATAGCCAGCAATTTTAAGCATTAGCAAAAAAGCCATTTTAAAATTTTTACTTACATTTTTCATTGGCAAAATATATTCCTTCGGTGATTATACGTATAAGCGTAATTTCGTATTGTGTATTGAAAATCACATTAAAATTACATAGGATATATGAGGGTTAGGTAATTTAATCAAGTTAATGTATGGTAAAAGAAAATTACTAAGGAAAAATATTATGAAACAATTCCCAAAACTGAATTATAACTGATCAAAACTTAATTCAAGTAACCTAATATCAGAGAAATAGAGTTCAGTGCTGAGATACCAAAGGCAAAACATTGCAAATGAAGTTTTTAGATAAAATTGTTAAGTTTTTTGGGTGAATGGTATCAACCTGCATAATCTATTAAGGATATTAAAATAAAGCATTAAACGCATATTACGATATAGGTTCAACGTGAAACATTCTTTAACTGAATTAAAGACATGACATTATTCATGTTCATGATAGTTTTTAAAAAAGAGGTTAAAACCAATAATTTTTAGGTGTTTTTTTTTTCTTTTTGTTAATACTACTGAGCTAAATTCTCACAAAATTCGCAGGAACATTTTTCAGTAAAGAAGGGATGTCGAAATAAATTAAAGCATGTACATATTACATACTTTACATAATAAACATTTTTATGATATTCAAAGTTGTTTTTAAAATATAAATACATTTTTAAAATGGAAAATAGACAGAAAATTCATATTAGAATAATAGAGCACTGTTATTAGAAACTATTTAAGGAATCACGTAAAACATTAGCCAACATATTTAAATATGCTAAGGATTTATTACCCTTATGAATAATATTACAGGCAATAAAAGATGGGCTGTAGAACCTTAAAGTCATAGAAAAATATTGACATTTACAATTAACAAATTGAAAAACAAGAGTAAAAAAGTAAAAATGATCATCACATTTAGTTGTGTGGATTTTATTTTAACCATTTTATTTTTAAAAAATTCTGAATAATCTGAACTTGTAAAAGACTATAGTTGAAAAAATGGATCAAAAATAAATCTATTTTTAATTGTGTTAAAAAAAAAACTTATGTAAAAAGGACAATACTAAATTTAACTAAATAATATCAGTGTCTTCAAAAATACATGGAGTTCATATATCTCTTGGGGTATTTGAGACAATACGCAATCTTACATTTTGTATTGCACGCGCAATGTGAAATGAAAAAAGTCTATTTAGATTTTTCATAAAATTTTGAAGAAGAATTCGATAAGGGGGGGGGGGAGAAGGAATTGTCTTACTTCTAATATTTTTAATCTGGAAATATAAGGGTAATTTTATGATTTTTACAATCAACCTGAAAAAATAATGAGATAACTTAGGTACTAAAACAGCCTTTATACGAAAGGGTACGATTTCGAAATCTCAACAACACTTTTGGATTTGCAACTGATAAGATTCCTGCCTTGACCTCGATGTTGATAACGCACTTAAACAATCTTATGACCATTTTCGGTGGATCGATTGGCTTTCACATATGATTAAAAATACATTTCGTCTGTTTATATAAAATAAATGTCTATCAATATCTTTTCTTCAGTTATAATGCTCCATAGTAAACTTTAAAAAAACTTTATTGTCAACTTATGAATATTCTGGACTTATTTTACCAATTGGAGAACGTAGTGTCAGACGCTTGAGGAAGAAAAGTAGCTCCATCACATTTTCATATGCGTATCAATATTTCTTGTCCGCGAAGTACAATCTTCAGTCTTCTGCGACTGTAGTAAGACCAGTTTAGGCTGTGTTATCATATACGAGCAATATTTGTTTTTGTTCAAGAAGATCCTCATACATCTCCTATTTCGGCCTTCTGCATTAGTCCGTTAGCGTGTACTTGTAAGTTTTCGTGGATTCGTTCATTGTGCATTCGTTAACCGATGTCATGTAAAATTATATTGCTAACATAGAAAAATTTCTAGTTATAACATTTTTTTCGTTGGCATATGGAGATTAATAGAGTCTGTTTAACTGTTTAGAATTAACTGTGACGATTAAGTCGTTTTATTTTTAAATTCTTATGTTTCGGAAGAATAAAGTACTTATAAGAATGTTTTATTTTTATCCCCAAATCTTATCAGGACAAATATTGTTTCCAGGCAAATGTCTGACTAAGACAACTCTTTCAAATATTGTATTTGGAGTAAATATGCATTATTTTATAAAAACTGTTTTTAATTTACTTATAAATTACTAAGGTAATGAAGTCTAAAAAAAAAAAAAAAAAAAAAAAAAAAAAAAATCGGGCAAATTCGTCATTATGCTCATAATCGAGTTGTAGAGTAATTAACATTTTAGATGAAAGAACTTTCGAAGCCCACATTTGAAAGTATAACTAACCGAATCTGATTTAATAACTTACAAAATACAATACTTAGGAGCTCGATTAAGTCGTTGGCAAG
The DNA here is from genome assembly GCA_948150685.1 of Rhaphigaster nebulosa. NCBI lineage: Eukaryota > Metazoa > Arthropoda > Insecta > Hemiptera > Pentatomidae > Rhaphigaster > Rhaphigaster nebulosa. The sequence continues at coordinate 87,639,811 of OX411310.1, forward strand.
TCACTTTGCAAGTTATTAACATATTTAATAGGCAAATAAATATTAATTTTTAATTATTCGGAAAATTGAAGTCACGTAGAAAATATCTTTTAGAAAACTGTTCAACAACTGTAAAACGTATTTCTGATAGAAAATTCGATATGATATAAACTTGATATCTTTCATCGGGATTTCTCTCAACGACCATTGTAATGAAACATCGCTGACTGGAATATTAGAACATCGATTTTAGATTAATCTACTCAGATAAGTCTCTATTGTACTACTGTTTTATCACGTTATTCTTTTTTATTTTTATAGGGTCTGGCAGTGAAATGGAATGATTTTAAAATTAAATTATTTATCAATTTTTCAGGAATAAATATAAGGTACAAGACTATTTGGTCTAAAACAGAACAAAATTCTAAAAACTACGTTCGCTTGAATGCTTTTTTCCTGTGCCACATCATTTATCGAACCAGGGACATTTCTTGGCCACTTCGCTATTCGTATTTAAATGGCTTTTTATCATGGGAATGACGAAAAATAAAAGTTTTGAACTATGCAAGTAGGGATGTTGAAAAAATATCGATATTTAAAAAAAAAAATCATAACGATCAATTTTTTATTTTTTTTTCGATATATCGATATTAAAATTGAGTATCGAAAACCAATATATTTTTTAAATTAAAAACAAATAAAAAAATGTTTACGAGGACGGTGGATTCAAAGAAACAAAGAACCATAAAAACTAATGGTGTGGTGTGTTCAGGTTACTATCTACAGTGGCTGTGTTCTAGGCATGGAATGTCGAAAGCCAAATATCGATTTTGATATTGGTTAACAATATCGATATATATGTAACATCGGCAAAAAATATCGATATTTTAAAATATCGTTAATATTTGTATAAAATTAAAAAAAAAAAGTCAACGAATTGAAGAAAGATTAGGAGATAACCAGTTTCTTTATGTTTAAATTATGTAGGAAATGAACTTAATAAAAATGATATCTTAATTATAATGGCACAGAAATATCGATATTTCAAAACTTTTAATCAAATTCTGTTATCAAATTAAAAAATAAAACCTAAACGAATCGGAAGAAGTTTGAGAGCTTCTTATTATTTAAATTCTGCAGTAAATTAACATAATAAAAACAATATCATAATGATATCTGCAGAGCAATTTCGTTAAGATAGTTTATATGATCGTTAGGAATTATTTAGTATAAACAAATAGATAAAAAATAATTCGGTAATTCTTGTAAATACAAGTACACACCAAAAATTATTAACCAATTACACATAGGATCTAAGTTTGGTCACCAATTCACAAGTAATGTTTTCATATAAAGCCAAAGATTTTTTATGCATTTACAAAATTAATATTCGTCGACCAGTTAAGTTGAGTGCGATATAAATCAATAAAAAAAAAAAAAAAAAACATATAGTACTATCGTCCACAGACCTGATAATAACAAATATATAAATCATTATCAGGGAATAATAAAACTCCTTGGCGGCCAAGAAGGTTCAACCTGTAATTAATGATGTAAACAAAGATCATAAAAAATAAACTGAAAAAAACTCTCTTAAAAAAAAAAAGGAGTAAAACCATTAGGTACCGTAACAAAATATTTTTAATTTAATTCATATTTATGGTAATCATAACATACAATATAAACATGTTATAATCACTATTACCACAATCATATTTAATAAATATATTTTAAGATGAGACAAATGTCATATAAATGTAGTGCGTATACATTTTTCCGCTATTGCTTATTTCAGAATATATCTTCAATAGCATTATAAACAAATCTAAAAGCGATTCTAATATTAAATTGTTTTTGTAAGTGAAGGTCGGAAGTGTAAAAATATCTCGTTTATTTACTTGATTAATGAGTTTTATGTAAAATTAAAATTCGAATTATAGGCCATGTTTAAAATCCACATCCACATCAGTTTACTTTTTTTGGCTTGAAAATACCGATAATAAATATAGTTCAATATTTCCAATTGAACAGATCATTTAGGAAATTGAATCGTAAAAGATTGCCGTCGTGAAAAGGTAATAGCAGTCATCCTCATGGCCTTAAAACAAATCCTATTTTTATGTTCGAATTTATGCCAGTTGATCCTCCTATAGCTGTTGGAAAATGGTGACAATACCATAAACATTTTTTTATAGCCTGTAAAATATATTAATAGCTAAATTCGCACTAATCGCCAACACCATTAACTTTATTTACATGGTTACGTGGATAAGTTTCGTAGAAGTGTTGTTGTTGGATAAGATCAAAACATCAGTTTTATATAAGAAAAGAGTTTGGATGAACAGAAAGTAAGCTATATTAATATTAATATTAATATTGTCAATAAATATTAATAATACGAACAAAATTACTATGTGATATGTATGGGATTGCAAGTCGATGACAATTATTTTTGATATTCTTCAGAATATTTTATGATCAGTAAAATATTATTTTATTCCTAATAAAAAGAAAATACAGCCAATTATTACGCTATGGTTCATTATTCCTCATTTAATTATTACTTACATAAAATTTATTTGATTTTGATATATATATATATATATTTATATATATATATATATATATATATATATATATATATATATATATATATATATATATATATATATATATATATATATATAGTTAGCCGAAAAATCCATCCCAACAATAGTATCTGCGTGGATGGCAGAACATTCCCGAAAGTAGATAGCTTTAAATAAACAAGCGCAAACAGAGCTTTCTTCTCTCTTTCAAGAGTACTGAAATCCCGAAAAATCTTTAGAAATCTCAAATTAAGTGTGTAAAATGACGTGATAAAACCATTTCTGATCTAGGGATGCGAGACCTGGTCTCGGCACCCTAGAAAGCAGAATCGAGAGATTTGAAAGGAAAGTCCTCCGCACGAAAACCGTAGCGATTTGGGATCAGAATCTAAACTCATGGAGAAGAAAGACCAATAAACAATTGCTTACAGAAACTAGTCAGTCAATATTTCATGATATTAAGGCAAGGAGGTTAAGATGGGTGGGGTCAATAACACGAAGCAATCCATCAGAACGCCACTGCACAACAATGAATGCCACAATAGTTGGCAAGAGACCACGTGGAAGACCAAAAACTAGATGGATAGACAGAATCAACAAAGATGCAAAAGAGCTGCATGCAGCAAAGTGGAAAACAGTACCCCAAGATAGGAAGAGGTGGTGGAGAAGACTGGTTCAGGCGGCCCAAAATCTACAAGGTCTGTAGAGCCAAACGAAAAAAAAAATATATATATATATATATATATATAAATTATAAAATATATAATTTTATAATTATTTTATATAAAAAAGTTTAAGGCTTTGGTATAATAATTCAAAAACACTTCAGAACAAAAACACTCGAGATAAGAGCATATGACCTTTAATCGCCGCCATTTGCTAGATTTTTGAGATCCGAAAAGTACAGGTTTGGCATTCCTAATATCTCCTTGGCAACTTTCGTGTGATCTAAGGTATTCTCCTATAAAAGGTACAACCTTTTGTTCTTTGGGGTCTTTCATTTGGCTATAATAATCTTTTTTCGTCATTTTACTGACAAGAAATTACTGTCATTATTCCAGTAATATAAACTGTGAGTAGACATGGACGGTTTGAGTGTCGGACATTCTATGTTTATCATATCTCTTATACAGACTTAAGCAGTTCATTTTTAAGAACATTTTACACCATACTTAACTGTATTCAACACTTTTTAACAACAATTTTAAATAAAATCAACATTATAAACTTCTTCAAATTTTGAAGAGTTTCAAAATTTTACATCATTTTCCTCGTTGAATTTGCAGATTTTTATAATATGAATCAGTTTTATTTTAAAATTTCAGAAAAAAAAAAAATAAAGAAAGTGAGTGCATAGTACTAGTTACAATTGCAGGGTACATTTACATCTAACTAGGAAGTTTTACATTTTTCAAAAATACTGACTGAGTATTTGTTCGAATGGAGTTTGGTGGATCGATAGAACCGGAAGAAGTAAAGTAAATGGTAACAGACATCTCAATTACTCACGCTGCTCGGAAGCTAAAAGAAAACAAGCATTTAGACCAGCACACCCTGCTTCGTAAGCACCACCACCGGAATTTTCCATCGTTTTCTTTCGATTTTCCGCCTGTAATTGACGAAACAAATAATTAAATTTAACATTTAAAAAAAAAAAAAGTTTTAGAAATATTTAAGCAAAGTAGTGTACATTTTTGTATTTGGCTGCGTGTTGAATAATAAATAAAAATTAACTTTGAAGCAATATGTTCATTTTACGCGATACCAAAGTTTGGGGTTTGCAACTAACAACTACTTTTTAATGCGCTCATTTATAGTCATTAAAACGTTATGTAAGACCAATCATTATTTTATTTCTTTTATTATTTCTTTTTATTTATTTCTTTTTTTTTTTTTCAAATATGTTCCAAATCTGAGTAAATCAAACAGACCAAAGGCGTTAATGACCTAAGGGTTTTACGCCTATAAACAAAAACAAACAAACGAGACCTAGCAAATCGCATTTTGATATCTTCAAAATTGAAGGATTAACTCCATTTTAGAATCTTGCATTCTGAACGTAATTATTATTTTTTTTGGCTCCTCATAAATACGAATTATGGATACATGATAAATCGTTTTTATCTATTTTTTCATTAAAAAAAATACTACACCTACAGGCTTGGAAATAATTTTGATAGAAAGACGATGAAAAAAGTACATAAAACAATTAATTATGTCTGCAAGACTCCTGTTAATGGGGAGCGAGAAAAATAATAATGGCTATGAATGAACATAATAAAAATAGGTGTTATCTTCAAACCCTAAGTTTTTGCTGCAAGTATCGCATCGAAGTTAAGAAACTATATGAATACCAAAAAATGTTTCCTCTTAAATCATCAGTTTGGCCGTGAGGAGCATTTGAGCCTATATATATTGGACAACCTGTATATTATTAAAGATAGCAATATTATTCTTTTCGAACCCATCTTGATTTTAGCAGCTCATTGTTCATAATATTAATTACATTTTTAAAAACTATTTGGTTTATTAAAAGGTCATTCTTAGATAGTATTTTTTTCTCTAACATAATCGGTGACAAGTCTATTTATAGGGAGGGAATGTTTAATGATTAATAAGTAATATAAAATACTGAAACTCGGCACAGTTCAAAACAGTTTATATCTAATATAGGTGTCATAGGAATATTTTGTGAAGCCACTTAACGATGGAGTTAAGAATAAACTGTGATATAGAGAATTTCAATAAAAATAAAAGGTTTTTTCTCTCTGCCTTGAAATCGCCTTCTGAAATAGCCTTACAGTCGTGAATCAAATAAAACGATCCGTACAACGAATCATTGACCAGACTGTGATTTACTGCCTCGTAATGACAAATAACTGCGTGGTAACGCGGTCACTAAGCAAATGTAATACAAAATCATTCGTGGTAGAGGATCATTGAATGGAAAAATGTAAAATTATTCAAGAACGTGGAAAATGCTTTTTGGTGGATGCAGATGGGTTAATTCATTCATAATTCTAATGGCTATACAGTAGACGAACTAAAATTCTTCATAAAATAGGAAAATGAAAAACAACACTTTTGTTAAACATTATTATTATTTTGAAAAATGCATTATTATTAAAACAAATATTGAAAAATTGTGTTTGCACACGTCATGAACAACAAGATTCCCATACAGGCATAGTATTTCGAAATGATTCTCCAGTTGGATAGGACCTAAATGGCTACGAAGCGGTAGTTGAACAGCTGCTTATGATTTACAGGTATAGGTTTTAATGAATTTTACAAATAAGGAAAATTCATAAATATTAAAATATAATTACTAATTGACAAGGTAGTCATATATTTTTAAAGTTAGCATGATGAGAGGTTGCGGTGACTTGTGACAAAAGCACGCCTCCTAATTAAAGGTAATAAAATATCCTACTACGTACAGCATAATTTTTGGTTTGATTGGGTAAAGCCGAAATTTCGACAGCTGTTTCGGCGTTTTATTCCAATGTGCGCCATCCGAGAAATTCTAGATATCATCCAAAGAATTTATAACAACATGACATTCAAATTTACAACTCTAGAACAAACGAAAACTCAATGAAGCAGATTCCACTATAAAGGTAGTTGTGGAGTGCCGAATATATCATAATCATATCTAATTATCATTAAAATAATGGAGCATAAACTGTTAGGATATAATTGGAGGATTCCAATAACAAATCCTTGAGTGTCTAAAATAGCGGTAAATAACTAACCAGTCAATGTTAAGCCAATTCCAGGTATCATCAGGACAGAAAAAAATAGTGTCACATATATGCGGACAAAATACAGTACATCTCGCATTACCAGTATAAAAAAGACATCAAATAGAGACAGTATACTACTTTAAGACGTCCAACACATACTTATTTTTTTGTTCTGACGATGCATGAATAGGCACAATGTTGACTGGTTAGTTATTTACCGGCGTCTTGCATTTTTTATTTTACTTTATTTTTTTTTGGAAGGATCTGTTAATTCTTTAAGAGCCTAATTCTGTTCTCACAAGGGTTTGTGAATTTAGTAGCAAATCTTAAAACAACGCTAAAATAATTGGATTTTACAGAGTCGTAAGCAGCTACGCAAATAACTAAACCACAGAGAAATTTAACTATTGTTATGAGGTCATTCTAAAATAATCTGTCATTTTCTAAATCTGAAAAATAAAATAAAATATATTCACGTTCATGAAAAGTAACCATGGGCACTATATATATGTTATACCATTGTCAAAGAGTGCTAAATATGTCTTGAATTACGAGTTTTAAGATTATTCGATTTTCTAAGTACTTTGAAAAATATAAAACTCTTTTATAATAGAATAATAGAAAATTACTGGAAACTATCCATTATTACTAAGGATAACAAAAAACAGTTAATTATAAAACGGACGCAAAACACCAGGGAACGCATTATGCAGATATTATTTATAAAATTAAAGTTCAGTAATCATAATAATATGAATAGTTATTTATTTAATTTATAACATTTTTACTTCCTTGTACGAAGTAAAGGAAGTATTGTAATCGCGAAAATTTTCGGTTTTCAGATTTCAACGGAAATATCCATTTTGACCATCCCTGAATCCATTTTGACTAGTTTCGTCTTGGCGTCTGTACGTACGTACGTTCGTATCTCGCATAACTCAAAAACGGTTAGCCGTAGAACCGTTTTTGTTGAAATTTTGTATTTAGGATTGCTGTAAAATCTAGCTGTGAACCATCCATTTTTGGCCACAGCTTGATCACCGGAAGTGGTACTTTACTTGAAGGTCATAATTGATTTCCATCAAAAATTATATTACAATACTATGCAAAACTTCTCAAATTTAGTGTTTATAACTTATATACTGATTAAAATAACATACTAGATTTCCGTCTAAATTGGAAAACCGGAAGCGGTACTTTACTTGAAGGTCATATTAGACTTTCATCAAAACTTATATTAAAATATAATGTAAAACATCTCAAATTTGGTAAATAGGACTTTTATATCGATATGAATGTATTCAATATATTTTTGTTAAAATTGGTGAGCCGAAAAGATTATTTTACTTGAAGGGCATAATAAGCTTGCATCAAAAATTATATTTAAATTAAATACATGAATCATATGTTTCAGTAATAAAGGTTACAAACGCAATTTGTTTTCCAATCCAATAAAGCATTTTTATTACTTGTTTTAAGTATTAAAATTGAGTGTAAAATACTGTTTTTCCTCCCCATTTGTGTGTGTGTGTCAATAGATGGATGTAGCGACCCCGACATGTCGTTTTTGAGATACTGCAATCTTCGGAAGGATCACTTTTTGAGCCACCGATTTATAGTTTAATAGGCGTACAAGGAAGTCATGTGTTTCCCACATCAGGTATTTTTAAATAGTATAAAACGGAAATAAACTAATAAAAAATCAAAATAATAAATAATTGGGATAAATGGTAAATAAATAAATAATAAATATAGGATAAGAGGTACAAAGATCAGATAGGTTCATATCTGGAATCATGCTAATTGTTAGTCATTGACCTTGAACTCCCAGCAAGATGTAGACAGTAGATGTTGGAAATTATTATATAATGACAATGGGAGAGAAATAAAAGCTGAGGTAATGTTAAATTATTAATAAGACTAAATTATTAATATTGTGCATATACATGTACATGTTTTAGATAGCGTGTATTTAAGTATGAATTGTGATTATAGATGCAATATTTGCTGATTTTAGAAAAATTATGAGGATGAGGAAATATTTTCCGAAATGTAAACATAATTAAGTAAAGCTAAGATTGTAATGGAAGTCATTTATTGCTCTTCATTTAATAAGGCCCTTTTATTTCGCGAGGGATAGACATTTAAAATATTTTTCTTGATTTCACAAAATTTTGTATGCGCGATTACCTAATTTGTCTAGTTACCGTTGTGCGATGGACTCTCAGTAAGTAATCAAAATATACTTTTTTTGATTTAAAATAATTAGGGAATTATTATTTCGAAATTCACTTCGAACAGAATGTAGCTCCCGCGAACTTTTCACAAGAAATATTTTTAGAAACTTATTGTTTTAGAAACATTAAGTATTCTAAAATGCATTTTGCTTTGAGACGAACTGGATCCTGATGAACTTTTATCGGATATAAGTCATCTCCAATTTTGAATTGGCTTCCGAAATCTGTAAATTCAAAATGGTAATTATGTAAGGAGAGAAGAGCTAATATAGAATGGAAGTTTTTTCGGCACGAAAATGACATGTGAAGACAAGGGATTTTGAAACCACCGCAGACCCACATTTCCCCATCGATAAAACCTTTGTTGTGAAACCGCATTTACATCTGCAGTACATTTCAGGGACAGTGCAGAAGAAATGACGCTTCTTTCTAGCATTGAATAAATTATAAGGATTCAAAAAAAAAAAATAGTATTTATAGATTAAACATTTTAATTTAGAAAAAAAATGAATTAACATTTCGTCCAATAATAGGAGGACATGAATAAGATTCAAAATTTAACATGATTAAGTATCATGGATATCAATTAAAATCAGTTTAAATACTATCGTACAACCCAGGTTGCTGTTGTTTTTTTACTTTACCTTCGTGTGGTATTTCTAAATATACCAAATGAATAATACCGTAATAAAGTATAAAAAACTTATATAAGATACACTATGCATTATTAAGGTTATATGGATATAATCTATACACACACACACACACACACACACACACACACACGCGCGCGCGCGCGCGCACATACACACACACACACACACCATCATATTACTGAGTAAAGTAGTGTAAAAACATTTTTTAATGAAATAGTAGATTAAAAAAAAATCAAATCAATAATAAATGGAGTTACAAAGCAGTTGAAGAAGCAAATGTATGTTTTAAAAATTAATATCAGAGTTATCTAGTTAGTATTTTATTATTCATTTTTATTTATTTTCCTCATTTTACAATAAACGAAAATTTTCAAATAAAAAGACAGTTTCTTGAAAAAATATTTTGAAATATCATTTAGTTACGGAATTAAACAGAATCATTTCTTTCACTTCAGTATTTATTTTTTTGGATTATTCAAATTTTTTTATGTTTTTAGTTTTATCTATCTTAATTAAAATGTTATATTCAAATATATTATTTACTTTGACATTAACGGCATTTCAATTAATTTTTCTGACAAGATAAAATTGTTTTCTTAAGATAAAAAATATATATATACACTATCATATATCATACCTTTTCATGTCGTGATTATATTTTCTATCATTAGTTTTAAAAAGGAAAAATAAAGGGAGGAAGAGAACAAAAAAAAAAAAAAAAGAAATGTGTATTTGAATGAAATGATCAGATTTCAACAACGACAAGCCGTTCAAAATGTGTCAAAAGAAGGGTCATGAAAAATACCAGATGATTACCCTATAATCTCCTCAATTCTCACAAGCTATGGCGACAATCGATCAGCTGTGACAAATGCCGTAGTCCCCGGCCTAGAATGGAGAAAACTGTCCCAGTTAGAATTGCTTAACGCAAGGCACGTATTCACTTTTGGTGTAATCTTCATGAAGAATTTCTGAACCGGAATATTCAAGTCAAGGATTTGGGAATAAAGTGTTTTCATGTTTATGGATTCATGAGGAAAAGATTTCTGTCCCTCTGCTATTGACAACTATAAGGTGTCTAACAAATTTCTTCCAAAGTACTGAAGAACAAAACCGCTTGTTTATATATATATATATATATATATATATATATATATATATATATATATACAGTACTACGGTAATAAAAATAAAACTACTTCAACATCTTACAAGTATATTTTAGTAAGTAATAATCCTTATACAATATAATCATAAATGTCACAATAGAACTAACAGCTAGGGAAAACATATCGATATAAATCGTTATTTTGCATTCGATATACAAAATATTGATAAAGAAACTGCAGTCACGAGAAGAACGTAGTATAGATATTTCTCAACTACAATATTGATTTTTTTTTTTTCAATTTTGTTACAAAAGTAAAATTAAATTAGAAAATATATTCTGTCGGAACGTAATGTACATATTTAATAGTGACATTGAGCATCAATATTAAGTTAAAAATTAAAAAAAGTGAAAACAAACTTTAAAAAAATATTGAAATACGTTAAAAAAATGAAAACTATATAAATGCTAGCTGCTCCATACCGACATCGCCCGGGGTAAGATGGCCATGGCATAAATTTTATTTCTTGACTCCAATTATCTGACTGAATTTGCGTTTAGAGGCCATTATAATTTAATATAATATAATAGGCAAATTAATTTTATACCTCGATAAATGTTTGAATCACCAAAATCGACCCATTTATGTTTTAAAGGATTATAATAATACTTGGACAGTGAAGAGTATTTAAAACCAACATGCTTCCCCTATCACTGTAATGATATGCAAACTGTTTTAACAATAAATGCATCTGACCAGATATAAAAGTTTTCAGTGGTATAGGTGGTGGATTCAATGTAGGCAGTACAACTTTTCCTGCTTCACAATACATTCCAGCTGTATTATTTTTAAATTTAAATGCATGGCAATATTCGGATTCTTTTCCAACTCATCAATAATTATTTTAGAATGTGATGAATATTCTATATCTGGTTTATGTTCAAATGCAAAAATAATGAAAATGTTAAGCATATTAGAAATCCAATAACACTGTTTATTTCCATTTAATTAATACTTTTATTTTTTAACGTAATTATTAGTAAAAAAAAAAACAAAAGTTACTTATATCAATAATTTGTAGCATATTTTATACAATCAATATCGTAAATTCTAACTGTGCTGTACTTGATAAACTACAATTTTTATTGTTATTATTAATATATTATTAAAAATAGCCTAAAAAACATGTAAAAATTGTTCACTCCATCAGTTTTCTATACTCACGGTCGTTTGGAGTTACTGGATTTTAGCGTGGCGTGATGGTGTTAGTATCACTGGAATTCTAACTGCTCTACATCATTCAAAAAAATCAACACAGGATTTCACACTCACCGTTGTTCCACGTTCCATTTGGCGTGGAATGATCGTCCCCGTTAATAATAGGATTTGCGATCTTAAAATGTCAATGACGAAAAATAAATGAATGATGTGGAGGAAGCTTGGATTGCTTCGAGATCTATAAAAATATATTTATTTTTATTTATGTTTTTGTAAAAAAGAAAAAAAAAGATAAGTATATTGAGAGATTATTCTACAATGTTTTCTCCAATCCAATTCTATACACTTTGATTGGATTTATTACTTCGCTTAACAATTTGGACTACTCCATTAAAAGTCCTGATCCTTATTATGTCCATCGACATAGCAAAAAAATTATCCATGATTTGAAAATCAAAATAGGTCAAACGCGTTTCCGACTTAATATTTTAGCTGATAATATATGTTACCATAAGCAACCGGCAAAAAACAGAAATCGGACAAGTTTCACGCTCTAGTTATCTGAATTATTCGTCAATCCGGTAAAAATGGCTGTACTAGATTCATGGGTCGCTCTGACGTTTTGAAAAAACGAATAACTGCCGAAAAACTATAAACAGCGATCATGAGATCAAAAATGGGGCGTAAGACATTTTTAAAAACGTTTGTGTGTAAGCGTAAATACAACTATAAAATATTTCATTTTTGATTCCTCCTTCATGTCAATTTTATATGGCTATTTTATAATTGTATATATCTAGATCAATAAAGAATTTATTTTAGTACTGCAGGAATGAATTAAAATGTGTGTGTAAATAGTTGAATAAGATAAGGAAATAATCATTAATAACGTCATCGCTGAAACGAAGGCTTACGCCTTCAAGGTAGACCGAAACGTAAGGAACGTGGTAGATCTGTTCTGGTGGATTCAGGCCTCATTGCAGAGAGTTATGAAAACAAGTATAGGTAAGCAACTTAAGGAAGGACCATTTAGTACACATGCGCCAAACAATAACTTTTGGTTATTGAAATATCAATAAACTTACGAATTGCTTCGATAAAGTTAAAAGAAAAAAAAATTTATAAGGTCTGAAGTTATGTAGGGGGAGAAGGTCTTTCCCTTCTAGAGCGTAACATCTCGGTTTATGATCCGCCTACAAGGTTTCTTCCTTAAGTTGTTTGCCTATGACATGGAGACGTAAATGGGAGAATAATGTGCGTAAATAGTGTTATGGCTCAGTAATCTCAAAGTTAGTAAAGCCATTATATTATTCTAACTTACAGAGTTAATTCGTGGTTAATCAGCCGTGGTTATCAGCTTATCTTTTCTTTTTTTATTCATGATAATTATGCAGGAGTTGTATTTCGGTTTAGATAAGGAACCAGAGTCTTCAATTATCTAAATGGTTTGATTTTTTTCCACAGTATTTTCCCAATGTGGAGAGAAAAACTCCTCTCCACAATGAACTTGTCCCAGCTTCCAGATACAGAGATTTACAAACACACAGACAATCCGCGGTCGAGCATTAGTATTTATGAAAGGGAAAGGGTTAACCGGTCCTAGATCTTCGTTTACGTAAGTCCTAGTGGCGCAAAGGTTTATTCTTAGGCTAGTAATGAATGTGTGTCAGGAAAAATATATTCAACGATAGCCTCTATATCTAATCTGGGAGTCTAAAGAATTTATTTTTAAGATAATTATTGGATGTATGTATGCATATTAATTCATTTGTATACGAAGAAGGCCAGTAATGGGCGAGATTGTGAAAATTCTATTCATGTATTCCTGTCTTCAGGAAGCTTATAATTATAACAGCGATATCCTTCATGGAAATTTAAAAAAAGTAATAATAAATAAAAGAAAAATGTTCTGATATTTTTGGACATTTTAAAAGCTGATCACTGACGATCATACGCCAAACGGCACGTGAAGCAACCGTGAGAGTGACAACCTGGGTGAATTTTTCGAGTTATGCGAAGTGGCTGACATTTTATCGGTTCTAAATTCCACCACGACACTCCAAAAGCCAATCTCTCAGCCGACGATTATTGTGGAAAGCTGATGGAGTGGAACGATGGACTGCACAGTTTTTCATACATACTTCAGGCTCTGGCATCAAAATTATAATAATAGTTGGTTAGTAAATGCAGTAAGTATTGATTATATAAAATATCTTTAAAAAATATTGATAAGAATCACTCCCACTTTTGTTTGTTTTTGTTATTTTTACTATTTTGTTAAAAAAATTAATATGAATTAAAAAAGAAATAAATATTTTTAGAGTATTTATAATTTCTAATATGCTTAAAATTTCCACTATTTTACATATATTTTTTGTGGAGGGGAAAGAGGAGTAAAGATTAAATTATTTAATTTGTTTACTATTGTAGAGTTACTATTTATATTCCATAAGTTCTCAAGAGTTTTATTAATCTGTATATTGAAATATTTGTACACTGTAAATATAATAAAATACGTTTTTACGTGTTATAAGTGAACATGAATCACTATCACTATGTGTCGGTAAAAAATGGAACGATGGACAGCAGTGATCGTCAGTTAGGCCCTTCTTTACTCCAAGCATTTCATTCGTTAGACTCCATCATTACATTTGGATTGATCATCAATGGCAGCCTTAACTCAGATTGGAGGTAAAAATTTTCCGCCCGGAGGAATTTTTTTAAAAACAGTTCCTAACTTTTAGAACTGCTCCCAATGATAACTCAATCATTCTAAAAACTAGTGTATTACAACCCATGAAGGGCCTTGGGTTTAGTACTTGGTATAGAAGTACTTTTTCTTATCTAATGGTTATAAAACGAGTTTGACGTGATAAGCATCCACGCTCAACAGCCAGGCTTTTCCTCCAACCTTATGAAGAGTCGGATATAAACTATTATACTGGCTGAGTGTGCCTTGGCATATTCGATCTACGGCTGATATAATTTTTTTTAATTTAAAAGAAAAAATATTCTCAAAGAATTAAATTATTGGTTAATTAAAGAAAGCTCCAAATTCCAAATGATATTCTCGGAATAAAGTCGGTTTCGAGTGTAGTATTTTGATTAAGAAGCCGAACCTTTTATAAGTTTTCAAATTTAAAAAAACTTCCTGTTTTAATTAAATAATTTACTTAATTTTTTTGAAACTATCTTTCCGACTATCGATAGTACATACGATTGTGATGAATATCGATACTATCGAACTATCGCCAACTCTACTACTGAGGTCTTCAATGATTTTCTCCATAATAATTTTTGATTTTCCGATAAAGTTTTGTGTCCTTCAATTATTAATCAAGTTTTAAAATCAATTAATGAATTTTAAAAAAATTGATGGTAAGATCTAACAAAATAAAATTTGTAAAAGATCAGGTATGATTCACCATATCATTTACCATTACTTGTACTTGTTTTTTTTTAAAACCAGTAGTCGCTTGTACTTATTTTTCGATTAGTTGAAATTTGATTCGTAAACAAAAAAAAAAAAATGAAAATCCTTCATAGATTTTTTTTAATTTTTGTGAAGGAGTTTATTTCATTTACACACACTTCCAATCAAAACCGTTAAATGAACAAAACTATAGAAATGAAATCATGTTGTCATAAAG
The DNA here is from genome assembly GCA_948150685.1 of Rhaphigaster nebulosa. Classification (NCBI taxonomy): domain Eukaryota; kingdom Metazoa; phylum Arthropoda; class Insecta; order Hemiptera; family Pentatomidae; genus Rhaphigaster; species Rhaphigaster nebulosa. The sequence goes on from OX411310.1 coordinate 87,654,994, forward strand.
AATAAATTATTAGCCAATCGACTAAAAATATTTAAATTTCTAACCAGAAGGCATTTGCCTCAGGTTAAGAAATTCCATTAAAGGACTTGTTGCGCAATAAACCACCTGCTGCATTCATTCACATTTCTCCCGATTATAACTCATCACTGAAGTTTTCAATTTATTGTCTAGTTAACTATCTAGTTTATCATGTGATAAATATTTCCAATTAATAAATTTTACAAAAAATGCCACTCTTTTTATGCGTTGAACAATATTTTTTTGCTAACTTATCATATTCCCAATAAGAAATTTTTAATTTTCATAACGTATTCCAACAAGATTCGTTTGCTCAGAAAACTTTTGATTTTTCTCCTCTTCAGGCCCAGTGAGTCAGGTTGTGCCCGATTTGTATTCAGGAAGTTTCCATTCTCGCGCGGAACTAGTTTAACCCGGGATATTCAGGAGAACATCTCTGAAAGTTATAAAAGATAAACCACAAAATTGAATCTTCAACTTCTACTCATCGCGAATATCTTCCGGATTTTAACTTTTCAAGGTTTCATTTTTTTTTTTTTTATTGCCGTTTATTTTAAATTCAAGATTTCATAAATAAAATTGAGCGTATAAATAAATGTTTACCAATTTTCATTCCTCGAGTAATCATTTTTATTTATTTATTTTATTTTTTACAGATAGATGAACTGTTTTTATTGACAAGTAATACAATCTGCCACACTTAGGGACAATTGGTATCAGTGCTATTTATAACCATTCAAACCATTGCATTATCATTAAAAAAAAAGTCTTATTTACTCAATATTTAACCTTTTATCGGCCAATGTTCCCAATCGGGAACGAATGTTTGTAAAATTTTTAAAAATGTTTACCTAAACGTAAACACTCATTCAATATTTTTATTTGTTTATGCAAAGTCAAAACTTATTTCGGGATGTAAAAACTAAGCAAATCTTTCAAATTTGATTTACTTAAGATTTTTCGAAATACCAGATATATGGCTTTTTATATTTTTCGTTTTTTTTTTGTTTTTTTTATATAACAAAGGTTTCAATTCGATTAGTGCAGCAACATTTTGTAAAACTTTTTTTTCTATTTTTCCCTATTGTGCCTACTCTGTTTTATAAGTTAAAATATACATATACATACATATACACACACATATATATATATATATATATATATATATATATATATATATATATATATATATATATATATATATATAAATATTAATCGCTAGCGGCCATTGTTCCTAATTAGGATCATAGGTACCTAAAATCCTAACGAATTTTTTTGTTAGGAGGGTGGGGGTAAAAATAACAATCGTTTTGCTTTATAGGAAAAATTAGAAAGGCAAAAACGCAAAAAAAAATTAAAATATTTAAAAATAAATGCAGGCTGTTACAATTTTACCAAGTTCATTTATTTTGATGCAAATTAAATCGGCCTTTTAGCCATCCTCAGGAATCTCTGTAAAAGGCCCTTATTTAGTTTAATTTATAACACAGCACGTTGTTAAATATATTTTTTTTTTAATTTCTAATATATAACCATTTTTTAGTGACTGTATGATCCAGATTGGACTTTAAGTGGCATTATAAGCATTTTAACACGTTTTGAAGTATGTATATGGTTATATATTTGAAAAAAAAATTTGAATATATTTAACAGTGTCCTATGTTATAAATTAAACTAAATAAGGGCCTTTTACAAAGATGCCTGAGGATGGCTTAGTGGCCGAAAATTTGCATCTAAATAAATGAACTTGGCGAAATAGCAACAGCATTCATCTTAAATCAACAAACATATTAAAATGTTTATTTATTATGTATAATTAAAATATTTATATCGGATGAATCTTATTAAGTTGGAATATTTATTTCATAGGTTGGGAGGCTAGATCATCAGATATGTTTTTGTTAAATCCATTTTGTTTCGTAAATATTTGTTAAGTTAAAGAGGTTACAACGAAAACTGGGTCTTTGTAGTGGCGTATCTCCGTTTGACGTCACCCAATCGGAGGAAGCCAGCCGTGGAGGGGCCAATCCACAGGTGAAAGGCCTTGAACTTGACACTCAGTTTCAATCGCTTCGACCAGTCTTTTCGTTTGCATAACGGGTTAAAGATAATTTGAGGAATACAATTAAAAAACAAATAAAATAAATTATCGTAAATATATTAGTATTTTATAATGAATAGGGAACGAAAAATTATGAATGTATGAACACCTTACATCTGCTGATAAAGAGAGGTATTCTCATGACATCAGTATTTCAAAACATATTTCAACTGAACCAAATCAGATTTTAAAATTCTTTTCAATACATCACTCAAAAATAAAGATGAAGCCTTGGGAATTTAGCATATCTCCTTATGTATAATATAAAAAAATGAATAACATAAAAATGAAAATTAAGGTGGGCAAAAGTTAATTAAATTGATTTATTACACAATGAAATTTATTCTTGGTAAAATTTTAAATGAAAGAATAACACATAATGTATAAAAAAATAATAAAAATTATTAAAATGGCCAAAGGTGGCTTTTAAAAATCGGCTCAAAGTTAATTTTTTATATGGAAACTATAACTTCAGGACTTTCCTGCTAAAGACTTTTCGTTTATTTAATTATTATTTTTTTTTTGGTCCCTACTTTTTTTGGTTCCTGAATAAATTTTAATCTTCTAATGAAAAACTTGTATGCATTATACCCATGATTATAATTCTAAGATTAGAAAACGATCCCACTATTAAGATAAGTATGAAAGTTTAGAAATAATAAAAAGTTTAAAAAAAAAAATATGAAAACCATCTAAATTAATTCAGCGATAAAAGGGATTAATTAATGGTACAATATAAATTAATTTTTTTAACAAATTTAGCACAAATGAAAAATATATATTATCCTCTATACCGTACCTAAGCCTTTTTCTTCGGATCCTGTCAGGACAATGGGGATCTAGAAAATGTATTTTTTTAAAAATTGAAACTGACCTATAGACAGATATTATTTATTTATTTATTTTTTCATGCGTCCACTATCTAAATTTTCTCTTAAATAAAGTTTCCAAAAGCATTGGTTTCGTGTAGATTAAAAAAAATCACATAAAATTGGTGCTAAACTACCGAGTTTTGCAATGCATACGTTGTGGTCAAAATATTTTTCATTGATTAGCCCAAAAAAGCCTAAAAACCTATTGGTTCTTTTTTGTGTGCTTGCTTATGAATATTATTCACAGAATGCCTTTTCCATACCGATTAAGATACCACGGACGCTCGAAAGTTGACTGGGATGAATACAAGATAAAGGAAAGAGGAGATGGATCATTGCAAGAATCAAAAGAATTGAATGAAGCTCACATTGTGTTGAACAATAGTTCTTAAACTTATCTGTCACCTCTTGGTGCGATCAGACCTGCCTCAAATGTCACACGAAGTTTCTCCAATTACCATAAGTGCATTAGCATACTGGAGGGGGGGTGACGGGACCAGGAACCTACACCAGCGCATAACACTTTTGCATTGACATGAATAATTCCAAATGAACCACAATTAACTATCAACTGATGTCAGGAGCTGATTGGACGAAGAATTTCCAACAACCTAGATTGCAGTAAGGTGCAGTAATAAATCAACTTCTTTTCATAAGATTTCATCATAATATTGAAGACCGATTACCCAAATGTGGTACAGGACTGTTCAAGATCAAAGCATCTTATTGTATGTACTCACCCAATATAGATGATAGAACAGAATTTTTTTTTTTGGACTAGTCTGGAACCTGGGTTTGGCAGTCCTGTGCATTACCCACTACAGCTATCCCACACCTTATGAACTTAAAATGAACTTATGAAACCACTTATATATACATATATATATATATATATATATATATATATATATATATATATATATATATATATATATAATGATCGGAAAACTGATTTCAATTGAAAGTTTAAGATCAAAATGATAAAACGAGTAAACAAATAAAATGAAATAAAAAGCCTTTGTATTTGAAATATACCGGTGGGTAGTAAAAAAAAAAAAGAAAATAAACCGTTCATTTATATACTAAAATAACAAAAAAACTTGTTCATGATCGGATTTACTAAAATAATCTTTCTTTAATGTATTTTGGCTTACTCAGCATTGACCTTAGCATTTTTTTAGACTGGAAATCTAACGTTTTTCACGACTAAAATAACCAGGATCCACTCTTATCTTTCAGAATGAAAGGAATATATGAATAGAAGTAAACAGTAGCAGAACGACATTTTTTAAAACCACAATTTCAAATCAATATGGTACTTTAAAACATATCTAAATTAAGTATGATCTAGAAAAATTATTTTTGGCAGGTCCGTGCCTCGAACAAAGTTAGAGAAGTGAATAACAAAGCATAATCAGGTGCATCTTTAGCTTTTTTTTTTGTTTTTTTTTAAATAATAAAAATAGTAATTCTTCAATGACAAATGCACAAAGCCACACATCCCTTGTCATTTATCAAGGACGCGGTCGCTGCGGTGTATGTAGACATAGTGAACTGTAGTTACGAAAGGCACGAATAGGAATCCTTCATCTTTTAGAGGAAATTTCACTTTACCGAGAAGCCATAAACACTTGGGTTCAGAAGATCACAATGAAAATATTGTTCAAAACGATATATATATATATATTATATATATATATATATATATATATATATATATATATATATATATATATATATATAACAAATTGTTGGATATTTTTGTTTATAATAATTTTAATCAGATTATTTTTACGACACAATGAGTGTAGAACTCAATACTGTGGCATAGTGGAAACAATAAAAAATATTATCAATAATAACGTTTCATTTTATTGAATCAAAAAATAAAAACAAACAATAAAATAAAAAAAAAAATTATTACAAAATGAACGACTGAAGTTTTAAAAGTATGTTGACAAAAGGGAAAAATAAGTATCAGATGTAAATCATTTATTCTTTATTTATCTATATTTTTCAACCCTGAATTCCCCATAAAACCCATTATACTTTAAAATGTTTTAATTGATATTTTTTAAAAATAAAGTATTGTTCAATCAGAACTTTTGTCATCAATCCTAGTAATAGCAATAATATTTAAAATTTTGTATCTCAACGGATAGATTATGAATTGCAGAGGTTCGTTTTATGCTTTTCCGTCTGAAATTTTAGCTCAATATTATTATCAGTACTATTTAAAATATATACACATAATATATATTTTTATGATTAAATATTTTTGGTGATTGGGTTTATAAGCTCATTGGTAAGAGATTACAATAACATATCCGGCTGTAATAAATTAGTAATGGAAAATAATAAATGTTTATTTTAAAACTATTATTGTTATTATTATATATTTTTCAATTATATTAATTATTAAAATTATAATAAAAAAAATTACTTATCGGAGTCATCATTTTCTGATTCTATAATTGGTTCGGCTTTGGAGATCCGTAAATCTAACCAAATAAAACCATAACAAAAATAAATACTAAAACAAATAGTTAAAAATTAATTATTCCAACTGGAAAAGTCATTACACTTCAGTTATTTATTCCAGCAGATACGTTCTTTAGTATAAATATATTTTATGTTTAGTCAGATATTTCGGTATTATCAGTTTTCAAAGAGAACACGATCAGTTTACACGAATTATATCAAAACAAATAAAACATTATTGAATAGCTTCAGATTATAGATTAGTTATCGATTATTTACGGAATATCAATAACGTAAAATTTAATCGATATTCTTCATAGACACTCCGAATCGTGGATTTAAACTTGTGTGTCTGGGGATACATAATGGGTTAATTAATTTTTTAATCATCCTATATCTAAAAAATCTGGTGCGGTGCGCGCATCACACAACTTTGCCTTACTACCTATAATAATAATATTTTAAAAATAATTTTAAAGATTTCACATAAAAATTGTACTACCTGAAATAAACTCAGCAGCATTCACTTCTTCACGTCTTCTCTGACCAAAGTAAAATAAAATAGTATTTTAAACAATTTTAGTACGACAATTCTATACACTATATGTGTTAGGTTTTTCAAGCTAAAAATATATTTTAAAAGTTTCGGTCTACTTTCCATGGAAATTCCATGTAAACATTTTGTATCCTTCATATAATATAAATGTAGAAATTATTAAGTTAATTTCTACTTTTATATTATTGCATTACATTACTACAGAGCGTATTGTTGACAAAAGGTTAGCGGCTTGGTAAGAGGAGGTATGGGCGAATCCGTCTCCTTTCGAACGCGCTCGGGTTTCCATATTGGGTTTTGTATTCCTTAAAAGTTACTCTGTATTATTGCTAATATTGGTCCGATTTCGATGATTTATTTCTTATTAATTAGAGAATTAAATTACCTTTCATATTATCTTATACATAATTTACCATAAAATGCATACTTTTAGCGTTATGCACAAATAAAATTATTACATACATGAAAAGTTCTTTGATGAAAAGGGTTTTGATGAGAATAATTTAGGCAAGATTCATCAAAATCGTTAGAGCCGTTTTCGAGAAAATTGTATAAAAGTGTGAAAATCGGTGATATTAAGTGGCACTTGCGGTTAGTCGATTTGAACGAAAAAGTTGTAACATCACAGATATATACCTTTAGTTTTAATAGCTTAATTTATAAAACAATGATTTAGTAAATCATAAATAGGAATAGCTATCTTTAAAACTTCAGTAAAAAGCCAGACTTATCTTTAATCTCCAAAATTAATATTTTAAATAAACTACTAACTGAATTGAATTTAATATTAGCCATAATAATGACCATTTCCATATTTATATTAATATTAAATCTCCCTTAAAGAATAGGAATAATTTTAATTATACAAACATTAATTACATCAATATTTATTGATTATATTATTAGATCATTTTTATTTTCATATATTATTATATTAAGTGGAATGTTAGTTTTATTCATTTATATAGCAAGAGTAGCTTCAAACGAAAAATTTAAACCCCCAGTTAAATTAATAATGATATCATTTTTATTTATAACAATAAACTTTTTATTTTTATTCATTTATAACAATAACTATTGAAGTAATAATGTGTGCATAAACGAATCAATTAGATTAATTCAAATAATCTAATAATAATAATTTTTAACCTTAAATAAGTAATTTCAGTTTCGTACAAATTTTTGTTTTTGAGCTAGACTGTTCATATATATACAAACACGCTACAGACCATTTTGCTGGACTTGATTATTAGGACTCAGGGTACCTTGAAACGTGTATTGCCGCTGAAAACTTGAATACGATAATTTTTACGATCACAAAACTTCCCCTTACTATGCATTTCATATATTGGTAAGGGAAAGTAAAGACACACAAACCTTCGTCACGCTACTATCAAATATTATTTACAATCACATCGTATAAAAAAATATAGGGAAGCCCATAAGAAACTGGAAATAATACCTAAATATTATTAGCATATAGTTTCAACGGAATTGTGTGTAATAAGATAATCATTTGTTATTAACTAATAAATAGATATTTCTTTTAAAATTATATTATTTTTCAATTTAAATTTAAAAGTAAACAATTATAAAAAACAATTATATATAACACAAACAATTATATATATATAAACAATTATTATACATACAATTATTATACACATATTATTATTACACAAACAATTATTATATATAAAACAATTATATATAACAATTATATAAAACTATGTTTCAGAGTGGATTCAACCAGAAAATAGAACGAATTATAAATCAATATTTGCCAGCTGATATCAAGAATGGATAGCTGCTAGAAGATTTTTTGAAGCCCATACTTGATAACAACAAGAGCTTACACCGAGCGAAGTTATTTAAACAAAACCTTGTAATAACTATTGTACGTATTTCATTTTCTAGCTAATTGTAAGTTCCTTCCTGAAACCTTAAGACAGTTTCTTTTTCGCAAAACAGAAAGGTCAAAGCGATACAATTATTAATAACATGTAAAAATACAAGGTACTTTTACCTGCCATGTATAGACTCGGAAAGGACGACATTATTGTAAGATGTGTCTTTCAATAGTTCGACACGAGGCACATCCTTCGTCTTAGGAACTGAAGGCTGGTAATGAAATGGCATGTACGTGAGTCGGGGACGTAATAGGAATAAGGACATTTTCTCTTCCACATTTCAGAATATGTTAAACGGTATCCATAGTTCCGATTCTTCGCCTTTCTGCATCAAATTCAGTTTAAAATTCATTTCTATAGTAATGTCACTAAGCACGGTGCAATGGGCTTACTTTTAATTAATGTAAACGTAATCGCTTCATCATGACATAAGCTATTACATAAGGCAAAAAATACATAAATATATAACGGTAATACCAAAAGAGTCGTAAAGTTGGATTGATTTTTTTCTCTTAAGTTTTGTTTCTGAGTTCAATTACATATTGCATAAGGCAAGGTAGAAAACACAAGGATGTTATTAATTTTTCTTAATAACTTACGATTCAGATAAAAATACTAATACAAAAAAAAACATTTAATATAGGGAAAAAAATTAATTTTTCAACAAGAATCATTTTTAGATTTTCTATTTCAATAGATGCCTGCTTTAAGATTAATTTAATGAACATATCTTCCCAATCATAAACTGAGCAGGAATGTCTTAGCAGAATCGAAATATTTTTTCTTATAGTGGACTAAACAATAAATAAATAAATAGTTGCGAACAGTTTTTAATTTTTCTTATCACTTTGGTGTGTGCATATTAGATAACTGAAAATATTGGACAAGATAGAAAAAAAAGTTTCGAGATCATTTTTTTTTTTTTTTTTTATGTTGTTTTGTCTATTATTTCCTAAATTATTAAATATACTAAATATACAGAATCGTTAGTTGAGAGTTGTTAAGTAGTTAAAGGTAGAGATAGAAACAGTCAACTAATATTTTTAATTTTATTTATTGATATATTTTTTGATCATTTTTCGAGGGTGATTATCACTTAAATTATATCTTTTTAAAAATATAAATAATTTAAATGTTAGAAAGGTCATTTCAAACTTAGCTTTGAGTGTCTGCTCATAACTTTTTTTTTCAGATTACTTAAATTTTGCCTCAGTTTCGAGTCAAACATAAAAAAACTTTATATCTACAAGACATATGATGAAAAAGCATATTTTTTTATTATAATAATACTGTCCTAACAACTTTGAGTTGTACCTTTATTCTACGGCCGTAAAACTAAAATTTTTAAATTGTTGAGAAAATCCGTAGGGAATTGCGAATTGCGAATGTAGAAGTAGGCATTCAAAACTCAAAAAAAAAAACTTTAAATATGATTTTCCAACAATATCAAATGCGATGTGTTGTTTTGTTTTGTTTTTTTTTTCAGAAACTACTAAACATTCCGTAAAAAGAAATAAGGTATCGTTTTTAGTAACATAATAATATCGAAATTTATAGAAGAAAAAAATACAAAAATAGAAATTTTTCTACATAATTTAAATTGACATTTATCATAATAAACTTTTTTGTAAAATATTTATAGATTTTCATAGATTTACGAAAGTAAGTAAACTAAAAACAATTTACTAAAACGGATTTTAAAAATAATAATATGGACTTTTCATACAATCACACCTTTCTATGGTAGGTATTATCAAAAATCTAAAGACTTCTTCATCAAATGTTCGATGTATAAATATGATATATCTATTTGCGTGGCTCTGCAGTGTTTTCACAATATATATTTATAAGCCATTTTTCTTTTTCTCAGTGAGAAAATATCTTCGGAAATGTCAGGGCGAGATCCTAAACACGTTTGGATGCAGGGCGGAGGTCAACGAAGACAATTACGAAATGTATAGGCGCCACATAATTCAACAGCCTTAGTCTATTCAAAACTCTTAACCAAATTCATATGACAATATATAGTCATATATATGTGATAATCTCCATTTAATAAATTACTGAAATACATGGCACCAAAAAATGTAATGAGCCCACATGAGACTCAATATAAGAAGAAGGATAGCATTCCTTGGTTATATTGTACTTATAATGGTATTATATCAAATCTTAAATAAATTATATAATTTTAGCATAGTTGCATCAAACATAATGAAATAAAATCAAATGATGAAATACAAAACAAAGGGAGTTTTAATAGTCAGCTAAATAAAAAAAAAAATCTCAACAAGCACTTATAATCATCATTATTCATAATCAAAAGATAATTAAATAATTATAAAATTATTAAAATTTAGCCTTACAAAAAAAAAAATAAATAAGATTTATCCAAGTCTCTCTTGAATCTATTTTAATGATCCCAAGACTCTTCATGGGTTATAATGATAAAGGATTTTATATATATATATATATATATATATATATATATATATATATATATATATATATATATATATATATATATATATAAATATATTAAATTTTGCTTTCGTTGTAGTATTTTTGAATCATGTGTTAAATATAAATAGATATGAAAGAAAAAGTTATTATATAATTCATATATAATACAATATAAACATAAATATAAGAGAACGTAAGATAACAACATTTTCATTAACATCTTTCTATTTTCAGTCCTACACATTCATTTCTAAGAATAATTTTATGTATTCTTTTAAAAAAATTGTTAACTGAAAAATAGATTTCTTATATAATAGGTTTTTTACAGTTTGTAGAGTTCGCATTACTTCAAAAGGCTCAATTCAATTCCAGCATAATCATGAAGCCTTCAATCTCCATCCATCTAAACTCGACGTTAAGAGGGTTTTAGAACCCAACTAGGAATAAATGATGTATAATTGATAGGGTCCATAAATTTTCTAAGCACGAGTTAGTGCATTTATTGTATTATGCAAAGAAATAATTTATTAGAAAATAACATTCAAAAGTAATTATTTATTGCACCAACTTGAGCAAATTATATATATACATTGTATTATTTAAACAATCTTAATAATTAATTACTAGATCCTTAAATTTACTTTAAATTATGCCTGTTTTATGTATATATATTTTTATATGAATTTTAATCATTATTTAAATGACTATTTATTATAAAAATTAACAACTTAACTCTATAAAAATCTATATATATATATATATATATATATATATATATATATATATATATATATATATATATATATATATAAATATATATATATATATATATATATATATATATATATATATATATACATATATATATATATGCATACCCTCAATATTGCTAAAAGGAAGCTTGAAGATTGGTCCTGATCTATACATAATAATGAAAATAGAGGCATAGTTAAGAAGTCGCATTTCATATTTTAAGTCTGAAAGAATTTTTAAGCTATAGGATTCTAATAATGTTATAGCTATTAATACAATATAGTAGTCCAAAGGACGGCTATTAGTACTTGCCTATGATTTTAATCGAAAACTATTGAATTTTCTCGGTTGTAGTAAACCTATCGATATGAATAGTAAACCTATCCCAGTCTACTGTACGCTTTTCGATAGTATATAGTTTCCTAATCATATAAATAAATTTCCTCTTTTTCTTTATTTTTTTTAATAATTTTTTTTTTAAATTTAACATTTTTTCACAATGAAGTTTTCTTCAATCGAACACTTTTTTAAGCCTTTTCCTCCATTCATTCCTGTCATGTGCCTTCTCTTCCGTCAACCCATATATGGTCATGATTTAACCTTTATTTTTCCTTTTCATAAAGTCTTCCTCTCTAAATTTTACCTTCAGTCTCCAATTATATCATCAGTTTTAGTATTGGACTTATAATAATTCGTTTTAAGTGACCATACCGCCTTAATTTTTTTTTCTTCGATCACTATGAGATATTTTCATATCGATTCTTTCTCTTATTTCGTTGTTCCTGACATGCTCCATCCTTGAAATCCTGGCAGATTCCCTCCAGCGATTCGTCTCCAGTGATGATTCTTTTGAGGAGATTATAACAAATCGCAATAATATAACAATACCAAAAGAACATTCCTATTAAAAATGTGGGTATTTTTTATTATCGAAAATTTTCTTGATTCCAAATAAGTAAGACCGGATGAAAACTTGGTTGGCTTTTGCGTATTTTAATCATGCATCCGTTCATCCCTTCACCACTGACAACGCTGCCAAAATAGAGGCATGAGCTCATCTTGTACCACATATAACATCCCTTCGACTCTGTCGTAAACCCTCACTCCTTCCTTTACAATAAGTTCAAATACAAGCTGATCCACCATTCAGTATTTTCGAGTTTCTTTTCTGTCAGAGGAAAAACATGACCAAGGAGTACGACATTTGAAGAGTCCACGGAAGGAAGGAGGAAAGTTCTCTAAAATGCATTTTGAGAAAATCAAGTCTTAAAATCCCCCCTTCGTCTGCCTATGAGCATTATTTAAACGCTTCTAACATACCAACCGTCCACATTCTTGGCTGTTTCTTTTTACCATCATATTCTATTCAACAAAATACGAATATCCTCCGTACTCCCGTGGTCTTTTCTGTTGTGGTTTTTATTTGCCCAGAAATTTTACCCCCATAAAGACCTCGACACTTGCTCGCTACATTATTTCTTTATCACCCATGTCAAAATCGTTCTGTATAAGTGTTCGGAAATACCTATATAACCAATTATATTAGCAGTAATCATAGTTTAAGATATTAATTAGGCTAGTAAATATTGTCAATCAAAGGATTCGTTTTTCACGATGGGATCGCTACTTTTTCTTTGGGTGTGTGTTAGTACCTAATCCTTACGGAAAATTTGTCGAGAGTTCTGAGAAACAATCCTTTGTTTCTTGGTTACACATTTACCCAATGTAACTTTTTTTTTTAAATCTAGGATCACAGCGCCGTTCGCTATAAACAAATAAAAAGTATTTCAGGATCTCTTGAGTTGTTGAGGAAATCTTTGATCATTCAAATGCCTAAATTATGAGATAACATTCCTAAAGGATCCCCTCTCTGCGAAGAAATATTGAATTGTGAGCATTGGGAGCTCAGGTCGAGCATACTTACCCTCTTTTCAACTTCTTTCAGGAGCACAAATACTTAGATAGTCCAGAATACCAAATAGCTTACTGAGCCAGGACCAATCTTATATAATCAATCGTCTTCCGATATCTTAAAAATACTGTTCTCTATCATTACCCGCATGGAAAAGCTTACTATTTTATTTTGTTTGTTATGAGATAGATGTATTGACTGTAAATCAACATCCCGTTAAAGCTTAATAAATTTGAAAATGCATTCTAAGAAATTGTTTCGCATTTAATTATCAACTGAATTAAAAAAAAAATTGAAATTATTCATAATTGGCGAACCAAAAGAAGCAATTCATATAAAAAAATAAATGAAAAAAACCTGTGTCTATGCAGAAGGCAACTACAGAAGAGGTTTAAATCATAACACAAACATTAGAATATTCTTAATCTCTTAATATTTTAAAACCTTGAAATGCAAATAAACCGAACCATATGTGTTTGTTTTAGTAAACAGATTTTCATTTATTTGTTTCTCATGCATCTCCGTAGCGTTTTAGGAGTAGATAAGCCTGACTCCATCTTAAACAAATAAATTTGGATTCATCACTTCTCCATAAAATTACCTTTCTTTTGACATATCATTTGTCTAAATCCATCCATCGCCCCTGAGAACCGGAAAAGAGATATATAGCACCGTATTAATATAGTGATGATTATCATATATGCCATATATGATTGGCATAATATCTGGTCATATGTGACTAGAAGGAGTGAGGGTTGGTGAGGAAACACCAAAGAAAATCTTACTCATGGTGAGGACAACTGCTGAATGAATATTTTTGGATTCCTTTATACTGAGATGAGTTTTTAAGCAAAGGGACAAAAAACATATTAGAATAAGACGTCGATAATTATTGGAGTAAGTAAGTTCGTTAAAACGCAATAATAAAAAAAAAAATAAGGTTACGTTTACGGTTAAAGTGTGTTAAAAATTACGTAGTCATATGATTAATATGACTATTATAATAAGAAGCCAATAATAATAAGATTATTATGATAAGAAGCCAACGTAAAATGAATCAATCTAAGGAAAAGAAGGGAAGAAGATAAACGGTCATCAGAAGACTTCCTGAATCTGGTTTGGTCCCCATAGGCTCCCTATCAGGACTATCAGTTCCTACTGCTGGAGAGGAATCGAGTGGAAACGTGGTTTATTGTTAATCTTCTTATCTCCTTGAGACAGTACCTTCTTTGGGTTCGACCAATCTCTTCTCTTTACAGATAATTTCAGTTTCGGCTTGAGGAGAACATATTAAGAGGATGGTTTGTCAGGGAAAACGTTAAGAGGTTTAATATAAAACTCAAAATGTGATCCGATTTTTTTTTTATTTTGTATTTTTAATCATTTATTTTTTTCTTTCTTGGAGGAGCTAGTTAGCCAGATTAATAAGTGACAAAAATGTTGTACTAACTATAAGATAATTGCTTCATGACCATAATAAATAGTAATAGTAGCAAATCCTCTAGCTCTCTGATATTAATAACTAATAGTCATAATAAATTACCATCCTAGAAATGAATCTTCAGAACTTTTTTCTTTATTGTATCAGCAGCATTAAAATAATTAATAATATTACTGTCAAATTAAAAAAAAAAACAGTAGTGGGTAATATTGTAACAATTACAACAATAATTACGAACTGAGTTAGTTCATAATTATATAAGATTAAAGTAAAGCAGAATAATCATATAATAAAGGGAAAGTCACTTTAAAAACAACGTCAAGAAGATAAAATAACATCATGAAACCACGAAGACGAAAAATTAGATTTCGAAACAGAATGTAACATAAAAATAGAAATCTTCGTTGCAAAAAGAAATTCATGATAACGTCGTAGAAGCAACAGGTTTCTAAATTTAAAACGTAGTGTTTTCCATACTTTCATTTTAGTTTGCAATTGCTTACAAATGTCGCAATTATCTTTTTATACCCTAGATAAATCCTTTATTAGCTCTATCTTTAGAGAATTATATTCTACTCTTATTCTATAATTCTTCTACTTTTCTATATCATATTTTCTATATTTTTCTATATCACCATCTATCTAGCTAACAATCATGACCTAATCCCTGTTGTTTATCTTATATCCTGAATACGTGTTTATTTTATAAGCTTTATCAATAATAATCATTTTCATTTTTCTTGATTTGTACTTTTATGTGAGAAGAAACAGTTTATATTGATTATTTTGTGAAGTAGAAAATCGTTAATCTTCATTATTCATGAGGATTACAGCAACTGATATTGGATATTTAAAACGATAAAGGTCGGACTATTTTATCTATTCATCTATTATTATCAGTGAATTATTTTAAAGAGACGTCCGATCCAGGCTACATAAACTTATTTTCATTTCTTTTCAATGAAGCTATCTTCCTTTCTGTCCAATAAGTGATAGGACTGCTTCCTCACAACACAATATCTATGGATTAATAGATTTAAATATATTAAGTTGCATAGGAAGTTAACTTTCTGTGGCACTTTGTTCTAGATCCAATAAGTGTCTTTAGTCGTCCGAAGCATTTGTCTGTAGGAATAATGGCAAATATTAAGCTTAGGTACGGTATTAGAAAGCGCTAAAAATTATTACACCACGTTTTATCATTTTAAAATAATTATATAGTTATCCTAATTGGAAAACCTCGTGACTCCAAATACGTAAATTTTACAGGAGAGACAAAAAGCAAAACCAATTTATTGCGAAGCTTGTGTTTTCAGCCTAACCATTTTTTTTTTTTTTCTGAGGTGTTTATTTGACATTCTTCCACGGTGATATCCGCATTGAATTAAAACAAAATAAATGGTTAAATTTTATTTTATTTATTTAAAAACAAACAGTCGAGACACGAGATTTTATAGTTAGGGTGACGAATTATTAAAATAAAAATCATTTGATTTGTTATTTTTAGCCGTTGGTTTCATGATAGCACTTAATATTTTTCCTCCGTCTTCATAAATGGGTGAGATATAGGCGTAAGAAACCTCCAATTGGCCAATGCTTTGTGGCATAACGACTGATGATGATGTTGAGTTAAGGGGACATTTTCTCAGAAAGCATCTTTAAATTTAAATATATTTTAGATAACTTTTTTTTTTTTAATGAGACCTATGAAATGTATTATAGATAATAAAAATATTTTATTCTATACATCCAAAGATATCTTTTCAAAAATAAAAATCATTGGGCTTTTAGGTTTGACAGCAAACAATTTAACGCATGGGTCATTGAATAAAAATTTTAAGAAATATGTTACCTTATTTTTAAATTCACTAAGGAAAAAAACACCGGGTGCATGATTTGAGGATGTTTCACACTAACTTGGTGGCAATGTTATTAACAGAGATAACATAATTGACCAGGCCAGCTAATATTTATTTTTCAACTTACGGCAAATTTAATGAATTCTCGTAAATCTAATTGTTATTTTTCAGATTTAAATTTGAACAGTCAGCTTCATTCATTTGTTTTTAATGTAAAATTATCGTAAAAAAATTAACTATACAAATAATTAAATTAGAATCAATGTCCATTAAACTAAAACATGCATGAAATTAATACAATAAGAAGAACGTGCGTTAAAACATACCAACATTTTATTTTTTTTATTTTGTACTTTAAAATAATATATTTCCATAAATGGTCAACTTACTTGTAGGAGGGTATTAGCGTTGGCAAACCTTTAAAAGATACGCATCTATTACAAAAACTACATCAGAAAATGTAGTGCACGACCTACTCAAATGACAGCAATGCGACACAGAAATAGGTCATTAGATTAGCGAATGATATCCCTCAAATCCCATCAGTCAGGGTGCCTTTGGCAGTTGCGAAAGCGATCGGTGTATGATCTACGGCTTGGTGGCGATGGGGAGGGAAGGGGGGTTATGTGGTCATCAAAGGGACATATTGCCCTGTCCGGGTGGGACCCAGGCGATACGCTATCAGGTCGTCGTGGCCATCTCAATCATGAGCGGTTTTGGTTTCTACGTAAAAACCGTGAATGTTTGGCTTCCTTATACGCTTCGAAGCAACTAGTATTTAATACTAATACAAAGGGAATAAATAAATAAAAAATACCATTGCTTAAATAAAAAAAAATATCAAATTTGTAGTGCCTGCATAGTAATTAACGGCGCATGCGCATGATGAATATCATTGCTTAAACATAGGGAGTTAGCATTACTAACTATTCTCTCCTACTAAGTTTCAAAAAGAGAAGAAATTCTAGAAATAATTATAAAAAAGCTTTATAGACAAATAAATTATGTTTTAAAAGAGCATCTGGAATGTCCCAGGAAAAGTAGCCGGTTGCTGTCTAACAAGTCTACAAGGTTCGGTAAACTCAGTTTATCCTGGTCTGATTTCGATATCTTTTTTTTTTTTTTTTTTTTTTTTTTATTTTGTAAGGAATTTAATTTTCTTTTGATTGACCTCAAAAATCGAAAGTAGTCTCTCGGGAAAGCCGCGGGCAGTATTCTGCGTATCTTGAAACTTAAAATATCAAAAAGCATATTGAAAACAATAAACCAAAAGCATTTAAATAGATTTATTATTTTATTTTATTTATGAATAAATGCAGGTTGATAATATTTTACCACAAGTTCATTTATTTAGACGCAACGTTTCGGCCTTGAAGCCATCCTCAGACATCTCTGTAAAAGCATGCTGATTCCAAAACAAGTTATATTTTGTCTCTGCCGTAGTTAAGGGGGTATACAATCTCTAATCGGCCACTAGGAAACGAAATGGTGTACCTGAGTATCACCCTGAGGAACCTCTGACTTTGGTGCTAAAGCTAAAAAAAACAAAAAAAAACGGATTTTTTTTTTAATTCAATTTTTGGGTTCTGCCTATCTTGAAACGTAAAACCTCAAATTTTGAGGAGAATAATTTTTTTTCCTTAGTCGATTAAAAAGGTTCATTATTGAATCTTATAAACCAAAATCAAACATTTTTATCGAATGATATCATAGTGACTAAGAGCTGGTTTTAGATTTAACCTCAACTAACTTACTCTGTGACATGACTATCCAAAAGTACAACAAATCTGTTACCGGTTCTTGTTGAGACTGTAAATTTATTTTTGGTTCATATTATCTAGTAGATTACATTATTCTAAGACTAGTTCACACAGAGACCGGCGGTCATGTAGACTTAACATAGAACTAACCCAAACCGCTCATCTAACTGGACCTAAGAGTCCTTCGACTATATGTGATATTCTCATAGCTCTGATGTATGCACAAAATCACTTTTAATTAAAATTAAGAAAGTTTAAAGACTTATTTGATCAAAATTATCATTTTTTATGAAAGGTATTTGCATTTGTTATTATAAATATGTAGGACCTGTGTGGGCGCAATTTTTTTCTACAGCGCCAAAGAATGGAAGTATACAGCATCATTTACGTCATAGATATCTTAAATCAATTAAAATTAAAGTAAATTAAGTACCTTTAATGAATTAAAAGGAATAATGGACATACTTTGTTCATAACCTCGTTATTAATTGAATAAGAAGATGAAAACTCTTGTTCATGATTATTATTCCAACTTTCCAACAGATTGCTAGCTAGAAGTCAATCCTAACCATATGACCACCTTCCTCGGAACAGTCTCACCGTTCGGCAAACTTTTAATAGGTACTTAATCAAGTAATCCATTGCCGCTTAAGCCACCCTACTGAAGCACCATTGGAGTTCGTTAAATATCAGAGAAATAGAACAAACGAGAACTGTAGGGTTACTGATAACGCGAGGGCCTGCCCAACGGAAATTAGTTCTTCCAAACTCAATGGCGATTTCATTTAATAGCCTTATTAACTTTAATCTGTAAACTCTTAATTACTTCTGGAGGTGCAACGTATTTGGAACTTCAGGAGAGTCTCTTAGTCCCTAATTATCTTAAATAGTAGACTGGGATTTCCGCTGATGGGATCTATTAGGAGATGTTAAACTAAAATTAATTGGATACGAAAATATTATACACCTAAATCAAAGAATTTGAATTATTTATTTTTATGATAAAAAAAAAAAATAAATAAATACTTTGACCTTAATACACTCGAAAATCCGAATACACTCGAAACAGTTATTTTAATGTCGAATCAAGCATGCTTTATATCAAATATTTTATGATGGTATAAGCGTTTCGGCAACAATATCCTTTAATCATAACATTTTACACCAATTAATAATTATAATGGAATAAACTCCAGAAATGGCGTAGTTACAATAACATAAACAAACAAGCATAATATAACTAAAAATCATTCATAATTTTTAATGGTTCATAGTTCTATATCCAGTACCACTAGGAACTTCATGGAGGATCTTAGTGTCGATGTTAAAGATTTAGTAATATTCGCTGAAAGTATGAGCTGTGTAAATCATATAATAAAGGGAGATGCAACTAAGAAAAATACATACTTGGGCTACGTGATGATTATTATTTTTGATTTATATAAAAATACTATATATATATATATATATATATATATATATATATATATATATATATATATATATATAGGAAACAAAAAAACAACAACATTAAATTGAAAAATAAAATGCACACCTTTCTATTCTGTTGTTGAAAATGTCTCTCGACGCTCAAGTGAAATTCACTACGTTCGAAACTAAAAAATTCACATTTTACATTCAAAATAAAGTTAAATTTTGTTTTTTGTCCTGTGTATAACATAAATCAAAGAAGTTTAAATTTAAATAAAAAAAAATCTATACACATTTTTTCCCTAGTTCCAGTCACAAAATTGAAGTTAATGTTTCTTAAATAACAAAAGTTAGAAAAATATAATCAGAAACAATTAATTACTTATGAATCACCAAGCATCGATAGCTAAGCCTTTATGATAGTCTTTTAATATTATTCATTTAATTTAACAAACAAAATTGAAAATCCTTATTTCTTTTGACAATCCAAACTGAATAGGTATGAAAGACAAATAAGAATATCATTGTTAAAGACAAACAAAAAAAATAATGATTGATAAGGCGCGATAATACAAATATAAAATATACGTTATACTTTTTATTGAATTGATAGTGCTTTATTATGACTAGAGGAATAAAAGACTGAAAATATTTTTTTCTGTTTTACTATGTGTCGATTCGAATTCCGTCCGTGAGGGTTAACGGACCCATGAAATAAATCTTGACTTTCTCAATCTATAAAGGTTTGTAACCTGCAAGATAGTTCACCCTTTCTGCCCTACTTGTAGAGAAGGGCGTTGAACCCAATAAACAAACAAACCAATAATAACTTTTTGATCCCACTTTTTAAAACTACTTCGCTCACTTTTACCCATCCATTCACTCGGACGAGTTACATTAAAATACCTACTATATCTGTATCTCTTCGCCCTAGTTTCTAGCAGTCTAAAGATAGCCCTTCCTTAACAAAGAATACCACGTAAACAGATTTTTTTAAAGTAAAGACATGACTCACACTAACATCAGATAATTTTTTTTCTTTTCTTTTTAATAGTTCATCTAAGTAGTAATATTTTTTTAATTGTTTAATAAACTTGATTGGTATCATAATTTTTTTTTAAATTGAATTATTATCAACTTTTTAATTAAAAAATAACCAAAATATTTTATACTATGAATAACGCTAATAATAATTTGCAATATCGAGTTCGAAATTAAACTACTAGCATATTAGTATAAGTAGTATTTATTACCAGTATTTGAAGCTTATATTTAAAAGGACTGATAGCTGCCTGAAATAATTTTTTTTTATGTACTAAAATAATTTATATTAAAAAGAAAAAAATATTTTATTTTTGTTTCTCAAAGGCCTAAATATGAATTTAAAATATTTGCACTTGAATTAAATTTAATTATCTGATAATAATAATGCTTGAAATGGTTTGCTGGACTGAAAATTGTATCAATTGATTTTTATATATATATAAAAAAAAAAAAAAAAATGGGAATGAGGACTTATAAATAAGAGACAAAAACTATTAATATAATATAATTAGAAGAGTCAACATACATTTTTCCAATGGTAAAAATTACTATAAAAAAAGAAGAAAAAAACATAATATTAATAATTTATATTTGCTGCAACAATGAGTGAATTTATGCCATTGCAGAAAAAAATGCGATGGATGTCAAAATAGAATTGAACTAACTCATTTTTCAGGAAATTTCGATTGGATATAAATTAATGATTGATAGTTGGCATATGATAATATACATAATATATCTCGGATATTGGAAATGTTATTGAAGAATACATAATGTAATGCAACTACTAATTCAGCGGAGTTGAGACTACTACTACTTTCTAAATCTAGTGTATTGCCAATCAGGAACGATGTCAGAAGTCGTACTGTTTTATAGTTTCCTGTTGAGTCAACTAACTGCGCAAATGCATATGTGTTGTAAAAGCTTATTCAGTTTTAAAATAAGTTAAGAAATTAAAATAAGAATAAGAAAAGAAAATTAAACCTTATCATATCCTAAAAATAAATTTAAACAGAAAAAAAAATCAATTTATCTTTTCATTAATTCATTAATTCATCAATACATTTATATGTATTTAAGTCAATTCAGATTATTTTTTAATTGAGTGTGAACCATTTTGGACTACGCTGAACTACAGGTAAGGAAAAATTCGGAATGTTGATAATTTATGAAAAAGACCAAGAGAGAATTGTTTCAAACGAATCAGAAAATCGTAATTATAAATATAAAATAAAGTAAAATGTATTAGAGACGAAAACGGAGGTGGTCTTAAACCTGGCTGAAAATTGGGCATTCAAGATTGGGCTTATCCACTTGATATCGAAGGAATTACCCTCAAGATGCCAATATTATAAAGGAAGTCTGACGATAGCCCATTTCTTTGGAGAATGCCCATTCTACCGCAGAAAATTGAGCCAAAGAGGAATAGCAAGCAGCAACTCGATTACATAGGGAAATAATAGTAATAAGATAGGAGCATTGATCTTCTTGACAAACTGGATATTTACAGAGATATGATATTGCCATGGGAAACCATTACAATTGCCATATTATTCATTAAAATATTTGTAACTTTTTTAGTTATTTATATTATTTGAATTTATTTAGTTTTTCTATTTTACATAATGTATCTAATAAATGTACCTGGCACTGATGTTTTGTGCCATAAAATAAAACAGCATACCAACCAACAAGTAACCGAAACAAGAAAGTAAACAGAACTCAAATAAATTGCAAGTTATTGTTATTCTTCAATCGAATTGTTATGACCAACGAACCTACATACAAATTTGGACAAATGAACATACATACAAACTTTGACGAATGAACATACAAACAAAGTGTACCAAGGACGCCAGTTGGCCTAGGATCGTCTGGAACCAGTCGAAGAAGGCGATCGTAATTCAAACAGTAAGGCAAACCAAAAGAAAATGCTACAAATCTGATATCGGTAATTAAAAAGGCATATGGCAAGGTGTTAAAACCAATTAAAGCAAATATCATTTTGTTTAATTATAATAATATTATTTTATTTTTTTTTTTTTTAGTTAAAGAAAATAAAATGATATAGAAAATATTATTCTATCATATAATTAAATGTAATAGTTTAATGATTATGAATTTTTCACTAAATTATTCTTAAAATATGAAACCATACAGGTATTTTTGAAAATTAAAAATGCACTAAAGAAAATGTCTCTCTACATGTAAAATAGGCAGTTAGCATTCAGTGAAAAGCCAATGGTTTACGAAACAGGCAGAGGAAGCTTCCGGGAGGGTTTTAGGAACATCCTGGAAACAATGAGAAAATTATCGAAGAGAATAGAACTGGTTTGGGGAGTTATTTAGGGCCGAAGAAAGTGCTACTTTAGACTCCCATTATGGGGACTCTGTTTAATATTTATAAGGCAAGCTTTCCTCTTTTACTTTACAATTTTATTTATCCTGTTATATCGAAACGATTTTTGTTTTTATTATTATTTATTTTTTCTGGCTCGTTATCATATTATTGTATTTACATGTAACAAAATTCAAGATAGTCATAATATCATTATAAAGCTTGATTAACCCTTAATCAGCGTCATATTTTGTTTAGTCATAAATACTGACATATTGTCGGTGCCATGCCGAAGTGGCGTATCTGAAACTTTGTAGAATTGAAAACTTTGCATGATTGTAGAAGTAAGGTATCTAATTTCTTAATTAAAATGGACGTATTTTGGACCCTTAATTAATGATGTCACATATTCAGTTAAGTATTTTTGGCATTGCGAAGGGAATAAAAAGCCACACTTTAAAATGCAACATAATCCCAAATTATCAAACTTTGCAGATACGTCGCTTTGGCATTATTTTTATTAATATCACAATTATATGGGTTTATTTTTAGTTATAGACATGAATTAAGAACTTATCTTTGAATAAACTTCAAAAATGTTGATGATTGATACCCGAGACCAATGGACACTAAAATATTTCAAGAAAATTATAACAAAAAAACCTTTTTCTATCACTTTCAATAGGTTTACGAATGGGGGAAAGGCCATAGAGAAAATTTCAACCATTGATGATGGCGGGATATCTACCCATAAAATGGCACTGAGACGTCCAAGAGACCAAAAGTCAGTTAAGGGTTTATATAACATTTTATTGAAAAATCTTACTTTTAATTTTTGTAAACACAATAGATTTAAAACATTATCGTAATATATCTTGTCGGTTCAATATTCTACCTAAAAAAACTAACAAAAAAAAAAAACCTGTACCACTACAATCCGTGTAGGGTCTTGGGTTCAGTAATTGGTAAGGACCGTTCTGTTTCTAAGCCAACGGTTGTGCAAGGAGGGGATTTGGCCGAGAACACGCTCAACCACCAGGTTTTTCCCCCACTTTAGGGTAATCACTTTATAAAGGCTGGGTGAGCCCCAAGAGTGTCTCCAGATCCCACAGGGGCGGTCCGGATAATAAATAATTATCTGCCACAGGCGGTCTCGAATCCAGGACCATGAGATTAGTAGCACAATGCCCTACCCACCGAACTACTCCAATCCCCAATCAATATTCTACGATGATCAGAAATAGTCGAAACATAATTTATAAAACCACCCTAAGAATTTCATCTTTATTAGAATAGTAAAAAAAAAAAAAAAAGCTAGAAGAACTTTCAACACAAAATGGTAATTGAAATGAACATTTATATCTTCAAAATAGATTATGAATAATTTCGTAATTTTAATATTTTCAATAGTTACAGATTTGTAACGCAATCAAGTAATTGAGTTTAAACCTGCTTTTAGATCGACAAGACACGGATCGTCGAGCTTGGGAGCCCGTTACTTACCTTTTCAGGAAATTCCTCAATAATTAAATTACC
Organism: Rhaphigaster nebulosa; assembly: GCA_948150685.1. NCBI lineage: Eukaryota > Metazoa > Arthropoda > Insecta > Hemiptera > Pentatomidae > Rhaphigaster > Rhaphigaster nebulosa. The sequence continues at coordinate 87,679,469 of OX411310.1, forward strand.
TGGGACGACGATAATAATAATTATAAATATTACGATCCTGGAACCGAAAGTTGCAACATTCAACTTCACTAAAATAACGACAGTGAATTCATGGCTCATTGAATCAAAGTGATTACGAAACAGGAGCAATACAACACAATACACAGTAGATTCAGCTATGACTGGGTAGCCTTTGATACTGATAATTAATAATATTTAACATCAATTAACCGACAGCTGAATTAAATTATACAAGAATGGAATTATACTAAAATTGAATTGAAATAATTTTAGTAGATTCATAGACAAAAGACACAGTGCTTTGATTTGATGGCAACTTCAAGCATGAGTTAATCGCGTAAAAGCTTTTGGAATGATCATAAATTGATGTAATATCAAACCAAATTATATATATATATATATATATATATATATATATATATATATATATATATATATATATATATATGTGTGTGTGTGTGTGTGTGTGTGTGTGTGTGTATTATACCTGAACACTTCTACTTTCAGGTGAACAATTCTTTAAATAAATTTTAAAAAAACTAACAATTAATTACTGATTATACCTTATAATGGCATACAAATAACAAGTTCCTTATAATATAATCCAAGTAAAGATTTAAAGGCACGGAAGTTTTTTAATCCCTCCCCTTGCTATAATTTTTATTTTACCTATCTTCTTCTTAATGCTGAATATAATATATTTAAAATTATGTCACTATAGACATTTTAATGTTGTGATTTTCAATATATTTTAATACCTTAAAGAAATTTTTGAGCCCCTTGGTTATAAGTGCATACTTACAATGTACATACAAGGGGGTTCACAAATTTCTTTATTTTTATAGTATTTTCCCCGGAAACAGTAGACTACTGCATTGTATCGAAGGTTTTGGGACGGAGATGGGAGGTATATTTTAAATTCGCTCCGAACTTAGAACAGTTTTGGGGGTTTCAGGTAAATAATATTGTTTCTTTCGCTACGTTTGGGCACCTCCAGCAGTCTCTTTCGGATCAAATGAGCTAAAATTTAATACACATTGTTTCATTCTAGGTAGAACATTAACATAATTAAGTGGGGTAAAATTTCAGTCAATATTTAGGCATCTCAAATGCCATCTTAAGATGACATTACCATCTTATTTTTCACCATATTTGATGATCGTCACTCCCATCTGTGTCGGAGGCGAATAAAGAGGTAAAGTTAAAAAAAAATAAAATTATTTTGGCCAAAAAAAATAGCAACTTCTCTATTAGGCCTTAACACCAGATATTTTGCTTTATGAGACTTCCCCAGGCTTTGAAATATTTTCTGTCCGCTCTTAAGAGTATATTTATATATTTTACAAAACTTCATAGATACAAAGTCAAAAAAAAAAAAAATTAAAAAGAAAAAAAGCCTTATTTTGTAATTTAAAGGTCCATGAAATGCGTTGGACCTAAGCTTAGCATAAAACAAAAATAATAAAATAAAAAAAATCAGGAGTTTAAGGAGTTTGATTTGTTGTCAACTTGTTCACTTTTTTCTAAACGCATTTTTATTTTGAAATGTTTATGTTAGATTTTTCATAAATTTACTTGTTAATCACTAATCGTTAAAATAATTTTTAAATTCGTCCGTATGACGTCTGTTTCCGATTAATAACTACGTAAAGTGTAATTAATAACACTCAAGTAATGAATTATATACCTTCGGTAGTAAAAGGAATTTGTATATAACCTTTATATATATATATATATATATATATATATATATATATATATATATATATATATATATATATATATATATATATATATGAGTTATTGTTGTATAAATTGTAATGTGAAATAAACTGTAGAAATCTCTGATGGAGAGAAAAAAATAGGAATGAATTATAATAAATAACAATTTATTGAAAACAATTTCCGCTAATCTGCATGCTAAATAAATGCTATGAAAAGATAAAATATATAAATTAAAAAATAAACAAAACTGGTGACTTCTCTCGAGCTATTAAATAAAAATGTAAGAATATTCAGAATATTATTAAACTTTCATCAAGAACTTCTTAATAAATGAATAATTCAAAATTTATTGACGAATAATTATAAATTTTTCATTCATTTGTATCAGGGTTACTTTTTCTTTTTTAATAGAGGAAATAATAAGAGGAAATATTTGGTAGATATCACAGAGAACTTGGAGAGCACTTGTATAAAATGCAATAAAAGTCAATTTGTACAACGGTTTTTGCCTCATTTGCTACTCCACGTGGCTACTTAACATTATTGTCCGACCTTCAGGAGATGGAAATGGGTTTTGAAGTACAGGCTGTTGCAAGCGTAAAAAAAATGTTAGTTGCTAGTACGTTGTTAATAAATTTAAATATTCATTTACAATTATTTATATTACTATTTCTAAAGCAAATATTCTATCGAAATTGAAAGATTTCCATTTCAGATTTGTACATCAGGCCATACTAAATTCAAGCGAATAATGAACATAAAGATAAAATTGCCTTAAACAAAATGGTTCAAAGCTTTAAGATGCTGCTTGAAATCGCTTGTCCAAAAAAGATAAAGAATTTTAAATATTTTATTTACATTCAATATTTGTTTACGCATTAGTAGATGAGCATTTAGTAAACAATTTTATTTGGTTGTCACAATAGTCCTATGTAACTCGAAAATTGGGCATGGATAATGGTAATATGCTTAAGAATATACAATGAATAAAGACAAATTGATGGGTTTTGATTTATTTCACAAAATTTGTGTAAAGTTGCTAAAGAGTTAGGGATACATTGAATATACTATGACACACATTATTTTATATTTTTAGTCCCAACATATTTTAGATGAATGGAATCGTGAAGCTATTTTAAAAGAAAATGACAAGAAGGTGAAGACGATTGTTTGAAATTAAAATAGTTATTATAATTTTTGTTTTCAAATTAAGCACATATGAACGAATTAAACAATAACAATGAGGAAGTTTTACATTGCCAACTAAACTGGAAACATAAATAATATTTGGGAGTTAAAAAAAAAAAAAACAATGATTACTTAAAGATAAAGCTTGTGGTCACGGAAGTAACTTTAAGGATAACGGTGACTGAAATGTGACAGTTACCAAAAAGCAATCAGTTCCAGAGGACTGCTCCCGATCTTAGAGATATCCTCAGTGTGTTGTTTCATATAAGCAGTGACAGACCAAATTACAAGCGATTCTTCATTTAGTAAGGTTATATTAAAGCACCCATTCACTTAAATATTCGCTTAAAAAAATATATATTTAAAACTAAATTTAGTTAGGTCTGTAGAGCAAGCGGAATCGATTTCATCTAAACTTGTCTGGGACAGCAGTGTTTATTATCCTTAAAACTTATTTCATAATTATTATAAAATGAACTTAATTTATTTTTGTTATTCTTTTTTTACCGACGTTTGGATTAACAAATTGAGATATAATTTATTTGTCTTTTCTATGGTTCTTTTCCACGTAATTTGTATAAATATTCGTACGTATGTTTTCATCTTAATAAAATATTTTAATATGGTATTAGCACGTGGTAATGATAGTTAAGCATTCTTCTTATAAACTCATAATCGTACTTTATTTTTATGGCTTCCGTTAGCTCTTGTAGCTCTAACTGATCTTGGTGGCGAAAATATGATGAATATTCTATACCGAGACCATATTCAAGTATATATATCTGGATTGAACAATGATCGCGTTGTCTGCATGTATCAATATGCGTTGACGGGAATTTCTTTGTTTATTGTCTACAGTTTTAAATACCTTCTCATTAAAATACACTGAATATTCGTAAAAACCATTCAGATGGTATGATAAATGTTCAGTGTATTTTGATAAAGAGAAATTTAAAAAAGTAAAAAAAAAAAATGTAAATATGATTTTCCGATAATTTAATTTTTTAAAATTAGCATATTTATTCTGACAGATGCAAAATATAGACTTGACTTGACTTGATTTGTAACTTGACTACAGCACAGCCTGCCGGATATTAGTATAGCTATAAACCATAGCCTCGAATTCACTAATATATTTTTGTGAATATGACAATAATTGGTCAAGTTCTTTCAGAAGTTGCACGATTATACTAACAGGCAAACCAACTGTTTATATATATATATATATATATATATATATATATATATATATATATATATATATATATATATATATATATATATATTGTTATGTGTTGAGGATACTGGGATTGAAGGAAATAATTAAGATTTATAATAGTAATTAAATAAGGAATAAATTAAATAATGATACCTCTACATTTTCAAACAAAGAGAAGCGAATCTCTACCTGGAACGAAAAGGTGCAGTTCAAGGCCGCCAATAGGCCGCTTAAGATAAGTGAAAGCAAGAGCACCATAAAACTAGAGATAGGCCAGGTCGACATGGTGTAATGAAATCTGCCGCCCAAGGTTACAGAAAGGAGATCAAACATGTTCGAAGTCCTTTGAAAATATTCTTATAGCGTCAGCCAATAAGATGTCCCAAAAGGAGAGTGGGGACAAAATTCATTTTTTCAAGAAGAAGGAGGAGAAACAGTATAAGACACAGAAGAAAGAAGAGTTCGAGGTAGTTCTGGGGAAAGAATGTAGAGTAGTGTAGTTCTTGAGAGAAGCTAGAAGACGGAGGTTCGCAGAGGGAACAGTTGAGCAGTCCAGCGAGAGACGAAGTTCGAGCACCGAATATACGAGAAGGCAACACTATGATAAGTGCTAGTCCTTTCATTCATTGTGTGCATCAATGTCTAATATTATGTGGCATCCGGATAATACATTAAATAAGCAAGAGTTCTCCCAGTATTCTCAAATACGTATGTTACAGTCCACAGATTTTTACTATGAGAATAATTTAGATTAGAGATTAGTAAAACAATAGTTTAATTAATAACGTAACGTAAATAAAGTAAGATCTGTAACAAAATCTATCATTCTATTTACCCTGCATGACATCATCTAGTTTAATTAAGTGAAATGGTGAACACGACACCCTTGGAAAGGTTCTTCAATGGTATTTATAATATCCCAAGCTATTGACCATAGCAGGGGAGGTCTGCGGTCTCTAGCCTTTTATGTTAAAATATAGTTTGATTGATCGGCTCCCTTCTGGAACCGATGCAAAAAGGTAATAAATTAGATAAGTAAATTGAGTAAATGTGGTTTCTGGAACCCCCATCTGCCTTAAAAAAGCAGTTTGCCAGAAACATAGCAATATATATATATATATATATATATATATATATATATATATATATATATATATATATATATATATATATATATATATATATATAAAACCTGTACCGCTACAACCCATGAAGGGTATTGGGTTCAGTACTTGGTAAGGACCGTACTGTTTCTAGGCCAACGGTTGTGCAAGGAGGTGATTTGGCCGAATTCACGCTCTACCGCCAGGTTTTTCCCCCAATTAAGGGTACCCATTTTATAGAGGCTGGGTGGTCCCCAGGAGGGTCTCCCGATCCCACAGGGTCGATCCACGACTGATAACAGAATAAATAATTATCTGTCACAGCCGGTCTCGAACCCGGGACCGGGAGCATTGTAACTTAGTGCCTTACCACTGAGCTACTCCGCTCCCCATATATATATATATATATATATATATATATATATATATATATATATATATATATATATATATATAGTAATTAAAAAATTAAATAAAACATAGCCTATATATATATATATATATATATATATATATATATATATATATATATATATAGTAATTAAAAAAATAAATAAAACATAGCCTCTATATATATATATATAGGCTATGTTTTATTTAATTTTTTTTTAAATATCTTTAACATCATTTAATAGTCAACCAAAATTCTCTATGATATTTTTATTTTTATTTCAGAACATGCTAGCAACCCTTGCGATACAGATACTGTTGGCGGGCCTTGCGTTTGGTGATGTGGGTGAGAAGCTCCGCCTAGGATTGCTGCCGTCGAGCTCCAACTATTCTGGGCTAGAAACACCTTTGGAAGGTGCTGCAGCAACACCAGTGCAGAGAACTCTCCAATCGAATAGAAAACACGATGAAGATAACCTAGAACGATTATGCAACGATCCGTTCCACAGCTTTCTCTGTAAACCAGTAACAGTCCGCAGGAGAAGAATCAATGGTAGATTGCGTCCAGGTGCGGTTATTCCTCCAGGTGCTGTTATTCCATCGGGAATAGTGCCGGAAGCGTCTAATGTACAGGAATCTTCTCAACCACTTGAATCTAATTCAGATCTCGTGAGACAAGGAAAAAGCTACCTGCCCCCTACTGAAGCCAAGGCTCCTAAAAAACTAATAGAACCTCAATACCTTCCACCAGGTTTTTTTAAGTCACCTGAATCTTCCAACGTTGAGCGGACACAAGAAAGCAAAATTTCTTATAGCACATTACCAAAGGGTAGAAATGGATTGCGACCAGTCGAAACTGAGAAGACGCTTAAGAAGACAGAAGGGCAGCCACAAAATTATGGACAAAGGCTTCGGGTAGAGCCTGAAAATTCACTAAGAAATTCAAAACAAATACAACTGAAAAAACTTCCAAGGAAGTATCTACCGATTGATGAAGCAGTGTCTCCTGACAGTTCAAATCTTTCTCCAAGTATAGAAAATGTACCACTACAAGGATTAGCAGCCCAAAACCGAGAGCGGAAAGATGAAAGTCATTCACTGGAAAGACTTTGCAACGACCCATTCCACAGTTTCTTATGCAAGCCTGGTAAAAGAAGGAAGAGGATAGATGGACGTCTCCGTCCTGAAGCTAAGATCCCTCCGAGCGTTTTAGTCGCTTCCAGTTCTATCATTAGGGAATCAAGAGCTCTTCCATCACAACTCAGATCTGCGAGACAACCATCGAATATTAGAGGCGCACGAGAGAATTACCTACCGCCCAATGCAGATAAACCACAACCGACCTACCAAAACCAACAAACTTACATTCCGCCTCAAGCTTCATTTGGATATAAATATCCTAAACCGTCCAACAATGGGACAATGGCGTCTAACAATGGCTACATTTACGAAAAACCATCCGATTCCTTGCCTTTATCAGAGCCAACATATCCGGCTATAACAACAGAAAAAACTTCGCAGGACATTCCACAGGATATTGTTCCTCCATCCTCCGGTTACCAGTATGTTCCACCTCCAAATGGATTAACTATAACAACAAGTCCACCTCTGACAACACAAACACTACCTCCAAATGCAGATGGATCAAGCCCCCAAGAGACAGCGAACAGTGAAGAACAGAATGGGTACTATTATCCGAAACCATCTTCCTCAACATCAGCAACTGTTACAGTAATTCAAACAAGTCCATATTCCACGGCCCAGCCTCAAGAGAGTACCAGCATACCTAGTGGAACGGTTGGTGGTTATAATTATCCTAAGCCATCAAATCCTTTGGCTTTGCCATCAACTACATTTCTGACTACATCAACTTCTAAGCCAGAAGAAATCACAACTAAAATTCCTATTTCCCAACCATCCAACCCTCAAACCACCACGGTGCCATCCTCTGGAGGTTATACATATCCCAAACCAACAAATAAAAAACAACAATCTGGTTACAGTTATGAAAAGCCGACAGTAGAATTTACACTGCCAGCATCTGCAACGAATCCCTCATCTAATATATTACCAACAAAAACTACACCTGCACCAGTCAGCATTACTACTGAATCAACCGGAACGACATTCGGTTACCAGTATCCAAAACCATCTAACACACAAGAGAATATAGTTTCTCCGAATCAAACAGGTTACGCTTATCCAAAACCATCGATTGGTTTTACTTACCCAACAACACAGAGACCAGAAACGACAGAAGTGTATGCGACCTCCTCCCAACCTACTATTGTCACGACAACACGTCCGGCGATAAGCATTACTACTGATCAGAACCCAACCACCGGATATCAATATCCTAAACCAACAATAAATCCAGAAATTGCAGTTCCATCGGTTCAGTCGGGCTATAACTATCCGAAACCTTCTGTAGGTTTCACATATCCCTCAGCAAAAGAGCCGCAAACAGTTCCAGTTACGACGGTGATTACAACAACAACAAAGCCAGACGTAGAAACATCGAGTATACAAAATGTTCCAGCGGCTAGTCAAACTGGATACGTATATGAGAAACCTTCAGACAGCTTCACGTTACCAACCAAAAAACCATCAATTTCCACTTCGCAATCTTCAGAACCAACAAACATCAATCAAAACATTGTTCCTCCAACTCAGGGAGGATATGTGTATGAGAAACCGACATACTCTACCACAGTAAAACCAGCGACTACCCAAACAGCGCCAACATTTATTACAACTATAAGCAATACTCCAATAACAACTCTGCAAACAACAGACAGTTACCAATACCCAAAGCCCACAAAAAAACCGTTTCAAGAAGGTTATCAGTATCCCAAACCAGAACAACCCTTCCCGCAACCAACTGTCAAACCGTCGACACTTCAGACCACACAAACGTTTTTAACAACCCCAACAACACAGCTAACAACAACGGGAGGGTATCAATATCCGAAACCGTCCAATGGACAACTAGCTGACTCTCCTAGTCAAAATGGTTACGTTTATGAAAAACCAGAAATCAGTTTCACTTTACCAAATTCGGGATCAGCCAGTCAAACGGTACAAACCATTCAAACAACAACCCCGGTCGCGACTACTTCTTTGATAACAACTAAACTAACCACAGGATACGAATACCCAAATCCTTCAAATGCTCAAAATAATTTACTCACTCCTCCCAAGCAGCCAGGTTACACATATCCCAAGCCATCTTCTTCATTCACCTACCCTACCACATTGTCAACAGTTCCAAGTTTCCCCACAGTAGCACTAACAACTAATGCCCCTACTACAATAAAATCTACAACATTGCAGTCCCCATCTACTGACACAGTTCAAAAAGAACAAACTGGATACAATTACCAAAAACCACCACTCCCTTTCACGTATCCACGACCAACTTTCAGTACGACTTCGTACACCCGGCCGTTTAATAGTTTTCAGTATCCAAAACCAAATTTCCCGCAGGCTCAGGGTTCGGCAACTCAAAATGGCTATGTATATCAGAGACCTGTAGCTCCAACCCCATCTACGGCGGAGGAAGGTTACCATTACAGGAAGCCAAGCAACCCTCTCACACTTCCGCCTAGGCAGCGATCAGCGAGGAATTACTGGGAAAGTGAGCAGTTTCCAACACGGAGGGACTTCGACAGTTTTACATTTTGAAAGTTCTATTTAATATAAGTCGCTGTAAATACTAATTTTATTTTCTAGCTTAGTTATTTTGAATACTTTTATAATAAAATAATTAATAAAATTGTTTTGCTCATTAACCCTCATCGATTACTAATATAAAATAATGTAAAGACAATATTATTTTCAATTTAGTAAATAATGTATATATACATATACATGTATATATACATATACATGTATATACTAAATATACATGTATATATGGTATATATGCATGTATATATGGTATACCATTCATCCATCATTCATAGTTCATCTCAAATCAGGTCATCAATAAGAATTTAAACTAAATTCATTGATATATATATTTTTTGTTTACTAAAAAGAAATTCTGATGAAAAATATAAATGTATCCCTAATCTTAAACAGACTAATATTGTGCGAGATTTGTGAATAGTTTCATCAAAAATCTATTAAAAATTAGATTATAAATATTTTTAAAAAGAAAAATATTCAAGTGAACACAAATTCAAATATAAATTGAAGGGCCTAATGGATGAAAGTGATAAGTAACATTTTTCAAGTTCTGTTAAAACCGTCTTAAAATCATCTTTATTCACAATAAGACAGATTTATACTGTCACTTGGCATCTTTATCAACTCAGTTCTGAACCAACTGAGCTTATGTGAATGAGAGGAGGAATTATTAAAAATATATCACTTTGCACCTTTATATATAGCAATAATTCAGTTATTCCAAAAATGTCACTTATCACCTTTATTCACTTGGCCCTTCAATTATTATCATATAAGTTAAAATATCATGAATTATCAATGCCAAGAAAACAGCATGTGTTCCTCTTAAGAGAATATTTAATTTTGTGAGGGAGGTTAATTTAACATTATTTTTAAACGATTATCTGTGGCTGCAACTGATTTTGATATAACTTTTAATATTAAAAAACAATGCCCCGTACATGTTACAGAGGTGCGGAGGACAAGAAGATACAATATTTCAAACCACGAAAAAACAAAATATCAAATTATTTATGAGAATTAGTTTATATTAACACACACTTGTATATTATATTTTTGTGAATTTACTGTTAATTATTTTTTAAAAATTCTCTAAGTGCAATGACCTGAAAAAAAACTTACAACAATACCTACCTGATTCGTCACCATCTTCAGAAATGTCAGGACACTGTTTGCTGAGGTCAGATCATGATGATTGATTTACTTTAGGGTCAGATGTCATAACGGGTCATCGGAATATATTATTAAGCTCATCTTACGTTACGTTAGTTGCGTAAAGTGTCAGCAAGGATGAAGAATCATTGTTTACAGTCTAGGCGAATTTGGGTTCTCTAGACGCGTTTTATGTTACATTTAAACTTTATTTGTAAATCTTTAGTCACAAATACCTATATGTAACTTAAAAAATTAGTCAGGGGTCAACCCAGATCATATGAGCCTATGAAAGTTGCTAACAAAAATTATTTATTTGTTTTACCTTTGTTTGTACTATATTCAGAGAGTTGAAAACAGATATTCATTGATTTTTTTAAATGTCCAGTTTTTTTTTTTTTTGTTTGAGCGTCAATTTTGTGTTGATGTGTCAGTCTATTTTGGATTTTACAAAGGTTTGAGTTAAGCTATGCAACTTCTTGGTTTTTAAAGATATTTGATTAAAAAAAAAAAAAAAAAAAAAAAAAAACATGGTGAAGATCATAAAGTGCACAATATCTTCTGGTCATTATGTACCTCTACTTAATTGTAAATTAAAAAAAAAAGAAGGTAAATATTGAAGTTTTCAAAATAGAAATCTTCTCTCTTAAAATTAAAAATGCTAAAGACTCACCTTCAATTTTTTTTTCTTGGTAAAGTGTTTATTGTATACTGCTGCCCTAAAAAGTTTCAATCCTGATAGTAACATCCTTTGTTTCTAATGGGTCATCAAATATTTCGATTTTTTTCTAAAATTAGGCATTTTCAATCTGAAATATCTCAGAAAAGGATAAGGAACGGAGCCTTGAAAAATATGAAAGTTTCAGAAAATAATATTTTATTGTTCTAATAATTGGTTAAAACTTCATCTCAGAGACCTTAGTAAACAATTAGTTTTTTAATAAGACATTTTTTAAATACTAAGTATAAATTATAAGTACCTACTGCAAAAATCGTATGAAGTGCTGTTAAGCTTAAGTAAAAAATTATGAAGACAAGAGCTTGCCAATGTGTTATAAGTGACAACTTAGAGCACAAAACTGATGTTACATCTTTTTCAAAAATACATCGTTGAAGAAGTGAAAAAGTATCAGAAGTAATAAAAATAATATATTTTAGTGATGGCACCAGCAGAAAATATAAAAACAATATTTCAGAAGAGAAACACCGTAAAAATCCGTAATTTTCAGAAAACAATATTTTATTGTTTTGTAATATGTGGTTAAAATTTACTGATACTTAATTTATTGATTTTTTTTTAATTCTGGTGATACTTACTTCATTTATTCAAAGACGTTATGTTTCATGATCACTAACAAAATAGTTGAATAATATCTTTAAACTTTATCTTCATATTTCACTTGTAAGATATTTTTACCGGTGTACTTTACAGTTATTGTAACTATTTTTTGACCTATGCAAACACGAAATCTATGAGAGAAAAATAAAAACGAATCAATCAATTTATTTATTACTAACATAAATTCAAAAGAAATATGGTATTTAAAAATAAAAATAAAAAATAGCAACGGCAATAATAGAAAGCTGCGATTAGACCGTAACCGCACAATTCATTACCAGATCTCATTAATTTCAAACATGCAAGTAGTAAAATTCATTCATAATTGCTTTAGTTAGCACATAGTAGTAGTTAATGGTGGACAATTGCCTATCTAACAGAAGGGCTATACAGATTAGATGATATACATTAGCACCAAAGTGGTTTAGTTCGTTTATTCGGGCATCAATTATGCAGTGAAAGTAGAGCTAGGAAAATAAAACAGGGATAGTTAATTTTCTAAAAATGCAAAATTTTTAAGATGTAATACAATAAAAAAAATCATTCATTCTTTTTTTCCTTTTTATTATTTTTTATTATTAACCCTTATGTTGGTTACTTTTTCTTACGATCAGGGACTACCGAACCTGAGACTCCATAACCAAAAAAAATTATAAAGGACAGTTTTCTTTCGAATATTATTACTTAATATGCATTTTACCGTTGGTTTAACTTTTTTTTATTCCATAATTATTAAAAATTCACTAAAAAATATATATATATATATATATTTTTTTTTTCTTTTTTAAAAAGACAATTTTACCACATTTTCACCATTCATTTCTTTGCTTACTCTATCAAATGATATTAGCTGAGAATGTTTGATAACTAAATTAAAAAATAAAAAAATAAATAGCATTGCTTAATTTTTATTTTTATTTAACCATACGTGAATAATTGTTTTAATAATTATGAGACTATCACAATTTTGTAAAACTATGAGCATATCACAACCTAAATTCCCATATTATGTCTCAATATTATATCTCATGTAGGCAAGAGTGTACTGAGTGTCCCAGCCATATTTCTTTTATTATGTCTTTCCATCCCTTAAAAATAGAGAATGAGTCTCAGAGACTCTGGAGCCAATTTATGGATTAAGTATAGGTTCTGTCTAATTTATGAACAAAAATTAACAGAGATTAACTAACGTATTCATAAAAAATATACTCGAACAACATAAATAATTGTTCAAATAGAAGACAGGGGCTATAAAAAAATCAATTTAAAAATATAAAACACAAATATATAAATGTAAAAAATACACATGGACTGTATGTGACTGTATTGTCCTTAAGGATTTAAATCCAATCTAATCTGATCTTCAAAGTTTTGGTTGAGTTTCAAAATAAGATAAATCCCTGATTTTCAAAACAGCCGCTTGGAGCGCCACCTCAGAAAGTAACAATGACCAATGACATTAATGTTATGATATTGTGTATAATCTATTTTGTTTAATCATGGAGAAATGACCTGAAGTTAATACGACAGCATCGAGAAATAGACCTCGGGATGAAACGAATTGAAAACGGAAGTTGTTAAAACATCAGAAGATTGTATAATCTGCATTTACCATTTTTTTTTTTAACGCTTTCACATTTACTAATTCCAATCTAATTAATAAATTTGAACTTACTTTATGTACCGTTCCTGGGATTTGTGCCCGGATGTTTGAATGCATACACCTCAAACAAAAGCAATTAAAATTATCCGTTCGAGTCCCTTCACTATCTTCACCGAATTTTGCTTCACCGAATTTAATTTAAATTTATTTTCTTTTTAGCTCATCTAAGGTGCTGTAATTATAATGTGTCTATACTGAAATAACAAAGTACTTTTAGGCGCTCGTTATAAAAAAATGTAAAAAATACTATAAAAAAATTAATATCTTGAGAAAATATATACTTTTTTAAAATTTCCTTTTCACGTTATTGTTTGGTAGTAATGCAACATTATTAAAATAATAAAATGTGTTAATTGTGTGTTTTTTCCTTGTTTATTTATATTTTTTTTATTTTCCCTATCAGAATGGGATAAATACAATGCTTTTAAAATTTGTTATTTGGAAAATCTAAATAATATTTTACATACCTATTTTTGAAATAGTTAAAAAAAGTCTGATCCAATGACATTTGCTTTAAAAAAAAAAATTATCTGAATAATGCATATTTTTGGGTTTCCTGAAAAATTTTAAAATGTGGATTTATCCCCTTATGTATAAAAATCCGGTCTTTAGTTAAGTCATAAAATAAATTATTCGTGATCAAGAAATAATTAATTTTAGAGCGATCTGGAGGATCTATTGAATGATAGGTAATGAAAGCAGTCGTCTTCAACTTAGTGCAGATTTTCTATACATATTAACAGATATTTTTGAACAGAAACTGGCGTAAGATTTGGTTTTAGCACTTTAAAAAAATCTTTATTCAAATTTTCAGGCGAATCTAAAAATAAAAAAAAACTACTGAAACTTTTGTCCATTATCTGCACTTCAAAAATTTTTTTAAGATTCATAAATCATGAAACCTTTGAACTATTTAAACCATATTTGGTCCATCGGTACAGATTCTCCAACTAAGCGATTTGCTAAAATCGTAGTGTTCCTCAGTGATTTATAATCAGCATTCTGTTTTAAAACCTCAATTTTGTTTCTGATAACATTTTTCAAAATCGAGATGTAAAATAAAGCAGTTTCAGAGTGTCTTATTTTTTTTCTCAGCTACTAGTGCCCATTGGACGAAACGGTTTGGTATGTGTCGATTTTTTTTCGATGCAAAAATCAATCAAAAACGTTTTATCGAAATCGGCGACGGACACGCAGTGCACTTCTCGTAAGTAAACAAACTGCGACAAAACTAAATATTTAAAAAATGATAATAATTAAAAAACACTGCAAATTATTACACAATGGTTTATTATTTCCACTTATTAATGTTTCAAAAATATCTATTTTGCCCAAGTTAAAAAAAATGAAGCAGTAGACACCAAAGGAAAAGATATTTGAAACTTGTGAAGATGATCGTCGTGAGAGTGCCGAACTGAGAGTGTTAATTTAAAAAACTGTCAATGCAAGTATGCTGTGATGTAAAATGATACAGAGAAAATATTTGATGCGCACTTCAGTAGGAAAAAAATGATAGACTAAGGAAGCTAAAGAAATTACAGAAATAATCCAAGGAAGAATTTTGCGGACGGATTTTTTTTATTCGATATTTGGATTCTACGTATCTTGAAAGGTAAAACCTCAAATTTTGAGAGGGGAAGAGGGGGGTTTCAAAAATGTTTTTCTTGGTCGATTCTAAAGGTCTATTATTGAAAATAATAAACCAAAAGCATTTAAAGATAGAGATTTTTTTATTTTTCGTTTTTTTATTTTCTTATTATAATGCCTTGAAATGCTGATTCCAATACATCTTATATCTTACGCCTTTCTCCTATATGGTTATAAATAGCCAAGTTATGGGCATATACGATCTTTAATCGGCAATTATTATAGATTTTTTGTTTTTCACTTTTTTTTTCTTTTCTTTTTTAATGCCTTGTTACACTGATTCCAAAACATCCCTTACATTTCCTCTCTATCTTTTTAAATGACCGAGTTATGGGCTTATGAGATCTCTAATTGGCCGTCATTTTGAAGCAAACAGAAGGATGGTAATCTCGAGTTCCCAGGATCATCTCGGGGTGACCTGGGACATTGGTACCGAATCTCAAGAAAATCGGTCCAGTAGTCTCGGAGAAAAGCCGCGGACGGCAGACGGACGGATTTGTTTTTATTCGATATTTGGATTCTACGTATCTTGAAAGGTAAAAATTCAAATTTTGAGAAGGGTGTTACAAAAATTTTTTCCTTGGTCGATTCCAATGGTCTATTATTGAAAATAATAAATCAAAATACAACGTCCACCCTTCTGATTAAATACCACAACCTACGGTAAATACGGTAACATACCTGGGTTTTCTTCTAGACAGGGCAAAGAAACATGAAACAAGACAATGCGTTTGACAATAATTAAACAGCCAATCAATAAGTACATCAGTTCAGTTACCGAAAATCATTATATAAATACAAATTTATATATCCTGCTCTTATTGTACAGTTTTATATATAAATAAGTAAATGTACAATAAGTACCTAGCAATTTAACGAAAATCATCACACATTATTCAGTAAGCTCTCGAAGCCTACAATATTTAGGCACGGTCGGACCAACATTAGCCAACTGCCATCAGCAAAATCTCGGACCTCGTTCGGCAATACAATTCAACGCCTCATTAGGTCTTTGTGTAAGAGCATTGTCTTTGTTTTTTTCAAAAAGAAAACTATTGTACCTGACGTGGAGAAAAGTACCGGACTTGACAAAAAGACTAGTCAACTTTTCTAGTTATACAATTGGTCATTACCAAATATTGTTCGTACAATTATTATTACAAAAAATATTTGTAATACTTTACGCTTATTTGTGTCCTCGGAATGTATTTTAACGAAATTTAAAATAGCCATAGATGCAACCAGTGTTACCGTGAGATTCCAATGTCCCTTATCAAAAGACTAATTACTAATGATATGATGGATAATTATACTACAAGGAGCACTATGTGGAATGCTTCGACCAAATCTCCCAGCTTAAACAAATATCTCATAAAATTCTCGATAAATTATTTAATAACACTATGCAATCACAAACAAATATAGAGCACATAATGCACATTGATAATCCATTATAGAATACGGCAACAGAAAATATTACTTAGCACATCAAAACAACTGACTAATTTGACGAAGATGGGCGGATTCAAAATTTCAGACATATACTTGATGACTGCAGATTGTATTAGTTAGAAATTTAAATAAATACAAAATGTAGTGCTCCAATATATTAAATGGTCTGAGACCTAACACATTTTTTAAATAAATTTAAAACAGACTTATTAAAAATTTATAGCCGGTTGACTTTCAACGACCAACTGACTTATAAAAATTTAGGAATTGATAAATTATTTGCCACTTCTGTAAATTATAGATGAATTATAAATATATTATAATAAATTATAAATTTATAGAAGTGGCAAATAATTTATCAATCCCTAATTAGATTGATCCTTCTATACCATCATGCGGATGTCAACTCACTAAATTTGTCTTTTTCTGCTTGTTAATGTTTTTATTTTATTATGTTCTAAAAACATTTTTCAGTTTTAATTATTTTAATTAAGTAAATTTTGTTTAGATTTAAATTGAAGCATAGATTATCTTGTATCATTAAAATTACATGTTCAATTACAAATCCCTTTAAGAGGGATGGAAGATGTGTACAGGAAATAAATTATACTTTTATCGGGTTATCACACACAGAAAAAACGCACAATAATTGTGCACACATCAGTGTGCAAATGAATGGTGATCGCGATATATGACATATTTCTTATTTTTACACTCTTCAAGACGTAAAGTGCTGATGTGGTCTATTGATGAAGAGAATGTCATGGACGCCTTAACTAATTGTAATGTAACTAACGTTTAAAGAAAGTCTCTCAATCAGCTTCTTTTCCGACCTCAGTGGGTTTTTTTTTTAACATACCTTGTGTTAGTTACTTGGGATGTTCATAAAGATTACTGAAATAGTGTTTGTTTTTTTATAAGCCGTTCTTTTGGTAAACGGGTCCTAGATATTCGATGTTAGCGGAATAATCGAGTTGCCAAAGTTTTCATATTTGGGCTATATTTCCCTAAATTGGGGGATATACATCTGTCAAAAGTGTATTTTTCAAACCTATTTTTTCTAACACGCATACACAGTTGTGTATCTAACCTTTCACATTATACTTTATCAACGTTCAGAGAATGACTCCATGAACCTTTCTTAGCACAGAAATGATTTTGCACAATTACATAATTAACATGAATCTTTAATGATCCCTTGATCCATCATATTGGTAGAAATCTGTATCTAAATGTTCGAAACACTTCAGATTTTTTCAATCCACCCTTTTCTGTTTCGCCAATAATGCCTAAGGCATTATTCTTCTTCATTTTTAAAACTGCACGAAGCCCGAACTAAACTTGATTAATCTACCGATTACCCTTTTGTCTTTCTTCTTCTCCATAAGCTTCCTTCCCGAAGAGAGGAACTCCCTCCCACCAAAGATTCCGGAGGCGGCAGCTCAGCGGAACGGGAGCAATTACCCAGCCTGGGAAGCAGAGCATGCAGCTGCCTTCAGTAGCGAATAGACCAGCCCGTGGAGCATTATATCTGTGAGTCATTTATAATTCTATTATACGTAGGTTATATGGATGAAGCTTGAATAAGGTTGATAGCATAACCATGTTTGGAATAATATGATTTTATCTGACTTCTGCATAACTTAAGTCGTTACGTACTTCCGCTTGGCAAGTATGTGTGGAACTTGGAAAAGCATTAGCATCTAGGGAAATTGCTAATTATCACTTGTACCGAAACATATTGAAAAAAAAAGTTAAAATAGGGACTCCGTTAGAAATATTGTTTTCTTAAAACGTATGCCACTTTTTTTAAAAAAATTATCATAATTAATTAATCATAGATTATAATAGAACCACTATTGATTCCCAAGAAAAAAAATTGTAATAATAAAATTCATAAACAAATTTTATTAAGTCAGATTATAAACATTAGGACGTTTCGGCCATTTTTTGTTTTGGCCATTTTCAAACTTTTGTGGTTCATTTCGTCCAACAAATCAGTCCAACAAATAAAATAAATTAATCCGTACTAATCTAGAAATACTTCTTGATCATTCAAAACATCTTTCTTCCAATGGTATATAATTAATTACTTTCATATGGTTAATTAGTCAATTTGGTGATAATACAGTTCTAAAAAATTCAAAACAAAATATTTATCAAAAGCATAATAAATGAAATTATAGTGGTCTAATTCCAATCTATGATTTATTAATTATCATAAATATTTTAAAATTCCATTTTTATTTTATTTTGAAACTGAACAATCTAATAAAATATGTAAAACACAAAATTGAATTTTATTTTTATTAAAAAATAAATCAATATAGTACTAGTAGGTAATTGTGTCGAACACAGAACTACTTTTAATTTTTTTTTTACATACACTGATGTATGAATATAACTGTCATTTTGCGTGATCGCTTTGGAAAAGTCTTTACGGGGTTTCTAATCAAAATATTTACTTAGGTAACTGTTGTTAAATTTATTTTGAATATTTAATGTTCAAATGAATAAAAGAAGATAGGAACAAATAATTTCGAGCTTATTATGTTGGTAAAACTATATATAAAGGTTTAAATTCCTTTTTATTTTGACACCTATACTTTTTTATACCACTGGACTACGAGGGACGAAAGAGGGTGATTTTCGTTGGAAAAAGGAATATCGAAATAAAAATGTCCCGAAAATGCAAATGAAACCTATTAGGAACTGAGAAATGAAAAATATAGGAGGCCTTTAATTTGTATTACGGATAAAATAAAAACATTTTGTTAGTTACCAGAAGGTAACTAACAGATTTTAAATAAAAATCAGTAGAATTACAGCATCATTAATTCACAATTTCGACCGATATCTTAGTCATTATCAAAAACTGATTAAAATTTTAAATGAATAAACAGAAACTGAATAAAGATCTGTTAATTTCACATATTTTAATTTAATACCTGAAAAACTTCAGGCGATTAAATTTTTATTTTTTTAAATTTTATCTACGCAAAAACTTTAAAAAATGCGGAAGGAAAGCATGTTATACATTCTTAGTAACTATGATCGATTAGTAGTAAGTAAAAATTGTAAGAAGGAATGCTGACGATTTTTGACCATAGGAAAAGGAAATAAGAAGGAATGTGCTATTATAATTTTTATCAAATGTTATCGAAGATATGTTAGGAATTGGGAGGCAAAGGATGTTATATTAGAACATATGAAACATCAGCCTCTGAGGCACGAGTAGTTCTAGATGTCTTGGGAAAAGAGCGGACCACAAAGGCATTAAAAAAAAAAATTCAGGAGGACCAAGAGTTATTTACAAACAAGTTCCTATCGTACATCTTGTTTATAAATAACTAATATTGTTTGTAAAAATAACTAAGTTATGCAGAAGTCAGATAAAATCGTATTATTCAAAATGAATTGTTTGTAAAAACTTGTTTAAAAAATAACTAATAACACCTGGCTCATGATAGGACACTGAATAAGACAAACACTAAAGAAGTTACACTGAAGTGTAATTTTAGTGATGTAATTTCGGGGCTAAAAGGATGAAGGAAAAAGAAAGAAAGAATTGGGTTAGGAGGAGAGAAAAGGAAAAAACAATTATATGGTTTTCTAAATGTTGTGCACGTGCAAACTTTCGACAGGAATCAGTAAGTGTTCCATTACAGAGAGCGACTGGAGATAAAAGCTATTAGTCCTATCGAATATTAGATCGAAAGAGAACTAAAAATAATCATCAAGAGATCGGATCTCTGCCATTATTACAATACATAGGATTTTTATCTCGTAACGCTCGCTTATCACTACGATTTCTCAAGAATAATTTTATGTGGTTCCAGATTAGGAGTTGTATTGTACATTAGAATGTTTGATTTCAGTTTTCATGTTCCGAAATGCACGGGAGTAATAACACTAAAATTTGGTGGTAAATTCCTACTAATGCCGTTTTTTTTTTCTATTATCTTGGTCTCTAAAACTAAAATGTGATATGATAAGGTTGATACGCAACATCGCACAAGATTTTGAGGGCTCATGAAACGCTTCCTGGCAATTATCCTCATCGACTCTTTAATTTCTGAATTAATCCGGAGAACGGGAGGGGTTTGAAAAGTAGAGATCTTGAGAATCATAAGCTGATTAAGAAGACAAATAAGATTAAAGATTATATAAACAAGTGATTATAATTTCGACGGATATCAGAGAGGAAAAAACAAATGTATTTCTTAAATTAAATGCCTCTATTTAAGGTTATAAGCGGAAGATTCCATAAACAGAGCCTTATGTCTCTATAATATCTGTAAATAATTAAGCAGTCAACGTTTCGCAAATTCAGGACAGAAAAAAACAGATCATACAAATGACGATAAAATAGCCCACCTAAAGAAGACGCTTCATATGGAGACAGTAAATCACTCCAAGATATATCTGCACATTCTCATTTAAATTTAAAATGAGTAAGGTGAGAAATATTCATAATAAGATGAGAAATTAATATCTTTAGTCTCTAACGAAAATGTCAACGGTTAACTTTGAAAACACCACAATATGAATTTGTAGCATTAACCCTGTTAATTTTAACTGTTTTAATTAAGCTAATTTATGTTAAAAATCCATTAACTTTAATGTATTATAATTTAGTTATATTAAAAAAAAACCTACTTACAGTTTAAATCAGGCCCGTTAAATAAGACATAGCATGCAAGAGACCGTTTTCTGCAGAACACTTACCTGAAAAAATAAAATAAATTTTAGAAAAAATACATACTGAAAAACTAAAAATGATACGAAATATGGAATGAAATGAAAATCAATTTCTGAGAATCGTATCCGCAAAGAATTAATTACAGGGATGATACCCACTACGGTGTAGCCATAGGGTAACGTTGGTTGGTTATTTTGATGTTTTTAGGCGCAAAACATCGAGGTCTTTAGCGCCCGATACGTATTATCATATTACTGATATTATATATACATGTGAACAAAATTATTAAACACTTAAGAATTATTATTGGTACCCTATTGTGTTTATTTATTAATTATTTTATTATATTTTCTTCAATAAATTTGCTTTGACGAGAAACGACATTACTTCGTCGGTTCTACTACTATCGTTTCCCAAGGGCATTGAAATGTTTGTTGGTATTTCAATTTCATTTAATTTATATGCCTGTAGAATGGACATTCGTGGAAGATGTGGTCTATTGTCAGGACGTTGTTGCAGTGTTGGCATTTTGGTGGTAAATTCTTAGTGAGTAGGTGAAGGTGAGTCAGTTTTGTGTGACCAATCCTTAGCCGGGTAAGGACCACCTCCTCTCTTAGGATGCTGCGACTGGAGGAGTTCCCAGGTTTTGTTTCTTTCTTAATTAGTTTGAGTTTGCTTGAGTGACTCTTGTTTCACATTTCCTGCCATTCATTGTGGATATTTTCTTTTAGTGGACTTGAGAGTTCTGATGGTGTAAGTAGGGTCCTACCACGACCTGGGAGAGAGAGTGCCTGTTTTGCTGCTATATCGGCCATTTCATCCCCCTTTATACCGACATGCCCAGATAACCATATGTAATGTATCGATTTTCCATCATCGTTCATTGATTTCCCTATTTCCAGAATTCGCTGGATTCCTGGATGATCGGAATACATGTTTTTAATGCCTTTAAGGCGCTCAATGTGTCTGAGGAAATTACTACATTCTTCACAGGCAATGTAGAGGAATACTGCAGTGGCATTGCAATGGCATTTGCCTAAGCAGTATTAACACTACAAAGCTGATGCAGTTTGCATTTGTGTATAGAATCCTTGGTCACAAAAGCTGATGAAATTGCTGAATCGGAATTGATCCGTCTGTGATTTTTTTTTTTAAATCGATCTCTGTAATCCGATGCTTTTGTACTTTCTTTAGAGAGTTTAGATAGTTGAAGATGTACCTGAGGTTGTATATAGGTCTAGGGGGGTGTATAGTTTTCTATTGAATTTATTGTGATTAATTTTAGCTGTTGAATTGCCAAGGACACTCTTTCTGCTAAGGTTAGGTTAGCAATGTTCTTCTGTTGAAATGTAGTGGAAAACTTCGATTTAAATATATATCTGTGAGCGGGGAGGGTGATTTGCAGGAATAATTTCGTGCAATAGTTAATCGCTAATTTGTCACGTCGAAAGGATAGCGACGGTAGTCCAGATTCAATGTAGAGACTTAATGACGGGCTGGTTCTGAAGGCTCCCGTTGCAATTCTTGTTCCAGTATGCTGCTCTGTATTGAGTTGAGTAAGGATGTTTTTTCGGGCAGAACCATAGATAAAACTACCATAGTCCATCTTAGAGCAGATTAATGCTTTATATATCTTTAGCATGGTACTTCGGTCTGCCCACCAACTGGTTCCGCTAAGGGCTTTCAATAGTTTGAGTTTCCCTATGCATTTTTCTTTTAAAGATATCAGGTGGTGTTCCCAGGTCAATCGCCTATCTAATATTAATCCTAGGAATTTACAGTTATTTACGAAGGTTAAAGAGAAACGTCTCTTTAAAGAACGCTTCAGTGCTACTTGAAAAAACTAAAAACGTAAAAATAAAGAATAAATTTATTTAAAAATCGCGTCCGCGGATACAACCGTATCCATCCCAAGGCTCGGTATGTACTTGCATATCTACTTGAACACATCGCTGGGTTGTAGGTGAAATTGACGTCTTTGAATATTGAAACTTGGTGTAGCAGTCATGAAACTTCCACAACACGCTACGGCTCCTAGCAAGCAGGTTTCGTCCCATGCACCTGTGCATTTTTACATACAGAAAGCTCCTTCATATGTACATGTATACTACAGAATGTAAATAATGTATTGTAAGAAGTGTCTTCAGTTTCATTTAGGTGTGGAAGGCTCTAGGCAAAGTTTCAATATTTTTATTAGGCATTAACTTCACTAACAATCCACCAACGTCTTTAAGTAGATCAGCAAGTATATTTCGTCTCTTAGAAATGGGTAGCGTTAAAAGACAGGATAATTTCTGTAGTCTGTTTTCTTTTTTTTTTTTTTTTTATTTAATTCGATTCAAAGTAATAAAAATTATGGTTATTGTAAAGAAAAATAATTAATATAATATTATTTAAATATAAATATAATGCCTGAAATTAAAAGTACTTATTAAAGTAAAACACTAGAAAATCAACTAATAAAAAACAATGATATCAACAAATCCATTCAAATTACTCATCTTATAAATTACAAACATTTAATTAAATAATCACGTGAATTTATTGGTCTATAATGTATATCAAACAGACGCAACAAAAAATTTGAGCAAAAAATTCTAAAATTTTAATTGTTCTCTTACTCCCATCCAAACGAGAACAGGTTGTACAATTGTACGGTGTTCATAAGATGTCTTTTGTAAAATATTGTGAGTACAAATGATCGCATGGCTTTACGAACCCAGAAGCTCAATGTTGATTTTACCATTTATACCGCCCTCCACTAAACTCCATACAAGCGCAAAACTGTAAGGTAAGACAATATAGAATAAGATAATTCTTCTATTTATGTCTCGGTCTAAGCCCTTGGATGATAACTAGTCGATTCAGCGCTAATTACATTTTAAGTGATTGATTACGTTTAATAAATATCTTGTGCGGTACGCGCATCACTTGCCCACACAACTTTCACTTGCAACCCTGCTTTGAGTAGACACAAATTTGTGTTCAAGTAGGGTTAGTGAATTTTTTAAAGTTCCCATTTAGTTTCCATGAAAATTCCGTAGAAATATTTAAATAAGAAATAATGAAACAATAAACTGGAATTTATTAGCCACAACAATCACTTAAGTTTATGCGTTTTCGTCGCTCTCCGCTAACTTCATTATACTATTATTTTAATTAGATTCAGGTCATTGCGAGTATCAGTCCTTGAATCAATCCTTGAGTGAACTCATCTTTATATATATATATATATATATATATATGGCCCTTATTTTTTGATAATTTAATTTCTGAACGTACGAGTAGTAGTTATGTTCGTTTTTAAATAAAAGAAAACTTAGAAGTAGAAAACTTTTTTTCCTTTGAATCGACTGTCGTGGGACGTCCGTGCTTCCTGGTCCGTACAAGCAGGTCCCAGCATACTGGCCCTGTCCGCCCGTATATCTATAGTCACTGTCCATGTACATTGTGAATGCCAAAATGCCCTGTAATTTGAGTAGTGGTGGTCCAAATATTAATTTATAAGGATATTTGGGTCACCAAATCACAGGAAACTAATTGCTTTCTAACCACATATGTTTGCATGTTTGAAATGTTTTTATCACCGCTACTATTTTGCTATTTACGAGCTGTTATACTGACTCTGAGTAAAAGTGGAAATTTAATAGGTCGTGAACGTTTACTTATCTGAGAAAAGGCAAGAATCCAATTAAAGGCTAGGCCAAAGATAGCGGGGTCGTAGCTTCGTAGGAATTGACATTTATTTAAAAAAAAACGCGAAGAAAGGGCTTAATTGAGGATAAACAGAGGAGAAAGGAGAAAAACTTACTTTACTTTTACTTAAAAGGTAAAGGAGAAAAACAGACTTGCTAAGGCCACTGGTAGTTCTCAAATGGTGAAGTATCTTATTTAAAATCTATTGAAATTATAAATCAAGTTATCAGTGACACAGTCGAAAGAGGGGTAAACTTAATATAGGACTTCATTGGCTTATTGACTGTTGATGAAGAGCAGAAACAGTTACAGTTACTCCTGTAATTTGTCGAAGACCATAGAAGGCAATACCTTGACAGCAAAAAGTAAACCGTAAAGCGAAAATATAGGTTAAAATACTTCTATACTCTCTCGGAATATAAATTAAACATTTTATATAACAATAAAGTGATATTTATAAATTATAAAGTAAATATAAATGAACTACTGGTTAATTTTCTTTAAGTTCCTTATTTCAGGCTAGATGCGTTAACGTTAATAAATTGGAAAAAATATAAGGGGTGTGCTTTCAAAAACTAAAAAAATTTACTTTTCAAGCCTATAAATAAGAGCCACCGTAATGTATGATATATACATATATAGACCTGTATATATAAACAATTATTGACAACAATTTTATGGAATTTAACAATTTTATCAAATATTTGTGTTATAAAAAGGACTGATAATATAGGAATTATTGGATATAGGTATATTGGATTTAAGAGTAAATAAATAAAGGAAATAATGGCTGATGACTTAGTTCTACATTTGTAATTCTCAGGAAAAAGTAAAAAATCGTATCTCTCGTCCTTTATGAATAACAAGTCATTCATCAATGGCGATGAATATCAATTTTTTTTAACCATTATGTTCATTTCACTTCCCGACTCAATGAAAAAAACAAAAACGATGAGTGTTCACTAAATTATCAACTTTTTCGTTGGATCAAACAATTCCAATCAATTCCTATTACCCTCACGTGTCCCCTAATATGTCTTTTTTTATTACAACAATCATATAATTAAGTATAATAATTAAGCATAAGTTCCATTCCCAAAATTTGATGGTGCATACTGTCCAAAACTGAAGTATTTTAAGTTTTATTTGAATTTGGTTGAATCAAGAATAATCCATATTTGTTTCTGTAATTATTTATCTTTACCGCCTCACTATTGATTTCTATCCATGCACAGAATTATTATATATTTTTCGAGGGATTCTCTCCTTCGATGACAAGTCGTTGTCTTATAAAGAAGATCCCTCCTTTCCCAATGGGCCACTTTTCCGTTCAACTACAGTAGTCACATGAAATTGATGTTTGTTCGGTGAGTATTTCTATTATCATTACCGCTTCTTAATGTCACTCCTTGGAAGTATTAATTTGAAATTTTTAAAATTAATTAATCTTTTTCTCTATAAAAATCCTAACAGAATGGCATTTTTTTTAATGTATACAACTGTAATAATTTTACTTTGGTAGGCTCTCAACATTCAAATTATCATTACCACTCTTTAAATATTCTCATTTCTGCCACCATTTCATTTTGAGGCGGTAATGAGGTGTGATAATGAAAATCTTACAGAAAATTAGTTACTTTATCGATTTTATCAAAGATGCAATGAATTGAACTGTATCTCCAAGTGTCTTATTTGTGATAAGCCTTCAGGATGTTCCAGGTTTTGAATAATTCTTCATTACAGAAAGTATTCTTTACAGATTAGGAAGTAAATTCTTCATTACAGCCCACAAATCTCAGAATGTCAGTTCACAAATAAAAAAAATATTATCAATACCACCACTTCAAAAATTAGAAATTTTGAATCTCTGGTCCAAAATTTGGTGTTGAACTCAAAAATATTCTAAAAATCATAGATTAGTGCCTCTAGATCACTCTATGTATCGGTGAACACATAGATTTTTTCGGGAAAAGTTCACCGATTCACTATTTTGTAAGCCTATTTTTGAGCCTTTTCTGAGAATACCCATTTACTATTTTCACTGTGAATGAGTTTAAACACTCTTTTGAACAGTAGAAATTGTACATGGGTGATTCTTAGGAAAAGCTCAAAAGTAGGCCTCCAAAAAAAGTGAGTCCGTGGTCTCTTCCCAAAATAAAATAAAAAAAGGAAATTAATTTAGTTTTGTAATCTTGCTCGTAAATCATAATTTATTAATATAAATGTATATCCACCGTATTATAGTTATTGCTATTATTATAAGGGATTCAAGATAAAATACGTTTCAAAAAAGAAAAACAAAACTTTGTGGAACTAATCACTCAAGCCAACCAAACGTTCGGCAAAATTTGATCTTCTCTCAGAATCGACACTCGAAGATAACTACAATGAAAGCACGTTGTAACAGGCAGTTGGTGCAATCACTTGAAGCCTCAAAGCACTCGACAGGCTACCATTAGAGGAGGTCTGGTTTGTTAGCTTTGTGTTGCTGACTGTTCATCAGCTTGGAGTCAGCCAATCGAGGCAGCTAGTTGGGGAAATCTGCAATACTCCAGCAACACGCGACCAAATGCAATACCCCAGCCCAGTATTTAAACAAGACTTACATGATGATCATCAAGAGGCAATTCTTTACAATTTAGGAAAACATCATCGTTATTGTACAAGTTTACAGATCTATTTATATTACACTGCCAACTGGCATTTACTGCACCAGAAGAATAGTTTAAGGACATAAATATCATGATCATCTTGTCATTATTGTTTTGAGATATCAGTAAATCAAGAGATCTCTTGTTAAATGCCTTTTTAACCAATGGATTGGGGTAATCTTAAGTGAAAAAGTATTGTATTTATCTTTTGTATTTTTCAAAGGATTTAAGATTGACGTATTCGTATTTTATTTTGCTTGGGAGTGTTTTATTGAATCCTAAAGTCCTACAGTTTTCAGTACAGTATTATAGATGTAGTGCAGATCCTGAAGATCTGTAGTGCAGAAGTTGATAAACCTCCCAGTTCTTGTCATTTTATGTACGTTCCAAGTATATCTAGTCCGAGGTACCATACATAATGTTTTGAAGGCAATGGATTATTTGAAATAATTAATATTAATAATTAGCTATTCGTGAGGAAAAGCCAAGGTGCAACGATTTATATGCTTTTCTAGTTGTGGAACATCCATTCGGGTTTTGGACAAGCTTCTTTCTCTACCTTCATAATGCCACTAGGCGTGGAGGTTTTATCCTCCGTCTGTGTTTTCCAATTTTCGCGATCATTCGCCATATTCTTCATTTCAGCCAGAGAGCAGCCTGTTCCTCTCCCAAGCCTGGTGATATAATCCGTGCACAACTGCCTGGATCGACCTCGCGGGTGCTCTCCTGCATTGGCCTCCATTAACCACTTGATCTTTCGATCATCCCCCATTTTAAATTACCAAACCATTTCAAGTTGTAGCTGCTCCACTATCTCTTCAACTGGTGAGACCCCTAGATTCTTCCGGATTCTTTCATTGCGAATACGGTCCCTTTTGGTTTTCGGATTTTGGAATGTAAACTTATGTTCAATTATGTTCAAACATTAACAATAATAATGCATTAATTATTAATATATTTTGTTTAGAATAGATCGTCAGATAAATAAAGAAGCTATTGTCATCTTTGAATGAATTCTTTAATTTTCCCTCTACCATCACAACTCCTGTGATTACTTTGTCAAGATCATATCCTAATTAGATTAAATACTTAAATAATATTCTATCACAACAAGAAGACAGAATATTGTGTTTAATAAAAATTTAAAAGTAAAATTGTCAACAATGGTCTATGATTCATGAAAAGAATTGGCAAAACCCTTTCTTTTTTTTTATTTATTATTTTCATTAATGAACCTCTGCAATCGACCAAAAAAAATCTAGCCTTTATATTTCTATAATATTTTTTTCTAAATTTGGCGTTAGTCAAAGATAATACATGGTGATCCTCAGAGACCGATATTACAATCCACTATTTTGTTTCAAATAAGTTTTGAAGTTTCATATGTCCATATCTCAGCCATTTATGAAGATAGAGGAAAATATAAGGTGTTTTTGAATCACTATAGCAAAGAATAAACAAAAGATAAAAACAATTTAAAAAATGTTTCCAAATAATTCTATTTTATTTGTATTTATTTAGTATTATCATTATCTTTTTTAGATATACCTAACCATTCCGAAACAAACAATAACTATTTATTTGTTTTGAAATTCATATTCAGTAACTCTTAACTAGCAAAATATTGTAGTAATTACAAATAATATTATTACAATATAAGACATTAATCACAAGAAAGAATACAAACTTGTTTCGAAATAGGTACCTTACCTAACGTAAATATATTAAATCATACTATTATATAAAAGGACAGCGCGTTTTTCGTTTGTAATCACGAACCGAAAAAACTACTCAAACAATCTTTACCAAATTTTAAATACTCCATTAAATACTCATCGTCTTCGGAAGGTTAATAATAATAAACTCTATCGATTTTTCGTAAGAATGTTTTAAAAAAAAATTATTAATAAATTGCAGAGATAAAATGTCCAACTTATTTTTACGTCCAGCGTACGTGTCATATCCATGACAACATTTATACCCGTGAAAGCAAACAATTTTGTGAAAAAGTGTGAAATTATTGCGTGAAAACGTTAATTTTTTAATAAAATCTGAGGGTAAGAAAATAAAATACCGTGAAAACGTGTTACATATTTGAGTGCAACATTTTTTCCGTTCAGACAAATTTCCTGTCGTTGTGGATCTATATCTTGAAAATTCTCCAGGTTTTCCAGTTCTCAACAGGTCTTCCAGCTATGCTGTGAATCTTCAATAACCCAACTTCTGTAATGGAACCAGATTACAAGCTTTGCATCACAATATCTTTGAAGCTATAATTCTCACTGGACCACCTAATAAGGAAATCGCATTAATTCCTAGAATTCGAATGATTCCTACAGATCTACCATTTCAAATCAAACGTTTGCAATTTTCAAAGATAGTTTCTTTTTGCTATTACAATTAACAAATCGCTAGGACAAACATACAAATACGAAATAGTAGATCATCTAATGAAATGTTTCTCCCATGATCAATTGTATGTAGGATTTCCAGAACTGGAAATCCTAACAACCAAATCCTTTTGATATCAACAGAATACAAAACTCGAAATGTAACATATTCAGAAGTAATAAATATTTATATTTTTTCTTGCAATAATTGCACGATAAATTAGAGTATGAAAATATCTAATTTTAACTAAATACAATAATTGATCTCTCTCTCTCTCTCTCTCTCTCTCTCTCTATATATATATATATATATATATATATATATATATATATATATATATATATATATATATATATATATATATATTAAAATTTAGCAATAGTGAAGAATTACCGGATCAGCTAGTCTGTTGTTATCCGAAGGGCAAAAGGCTAGAGAAATAAAAAAAGTTGAGAGATTTTTATGGGCCTCTATAAAAGGTGCTAGTAAAACTCTTGTGATCACATTAGTAGGATACATATATCAAATCATTCCTATAATATTTTATAGATCCGAATAATTCCCTATTATCTCTCTCTCTCAGCCACCCTCTCTCTCTCTCTCTCCTCTCCCTCTCTCTCTCTTTTTCCCTGCTCATTGTCAATAAGATAATTTATAGCTGTGAGTAAATATTTCAAAATGAAAAAAAAAGTGGACCAGTTAGCCTAATATTCTAAGAGCAAAACGGGCTACTTCCTCCATTGAATACTGTTATTAAATCAAAATTCGAATTATTTGGGTTGTGCTGTTATTCTGATGCGACATGTTGGAATAATCCAATATTCCAAACTCAGTAAAAGACGATATTCTCTATTTCATGCTTCTTTATTTATAATGATTATCGATTAATTTTTATAAGAATTATTGTTAGTGGAGTTATGCAACAAGGGTTGCAAAACCGTGAGGAACGGAAAAATCTTTTTTTTATCTTCAGTTAAGTCACGAAACAAAGCAAGATTTGTCAAGGGAAATATTCTTTCAGCAACTCCTTTACAGTCTGATAGAACCCTGAAAGCAGCCGAGCATCGCAGCCACTTTCAAACAAATCACCACACGCCACACAGAGCTCTATCTCGAAAGTGATACACTTTTCTGGAAGAACAATAGACCCGGGGAAAGTGAGCCAAGGTTTGTGACCTGTCACAGTCTGCTTGGTCACGTCACACTAATGAGGCAGTTAGAGAATGCACACTTGTTCTATCGGTAGATGCAAAATATATAAGGTTGACTAATATTAATTTTAGCATAATTATGAAATAAGCTTACTAAACAGATGAACGAACATATTTTTCTTTAAATAATGATATAAAGTATAAATATCTGCATAATATATTCTTAATTTTATATCAATAAATACATAAAATACTCCAATAATAAAAATTTGAAATAATTGTCGGTTTCCTAAATTTATGGGAGTAACTGAAGAAATGAGCAATAGCTAAATTAGTGCATTTTTTTTTTCAATTCCGTTTTACACAATATCAGTCTATAAATGGTTTTATGATGAGTTAGTCGATATTTAGTGAGTTGAATGGCTTCGTCATCTTATTAACATGTATGAAAAGATTTCGCCCAGCAGTGGTTTTGGTACTCGGGTATTTAGAGCTGATTTCATATGAATTCGATGCTCTGAATTTAAATATTGCATTAGTTTTTTTCCTATTTCCTATTTCTTCCTATTAATCCATTGATCAAATAAAAAAACTAAACACATAAAAAAAGGCTCTAACGATTTTGATAAAACTTGCTGAAAGTCTTCTCGTTAAGCCCTGTATCTTTTCATATATGCAGTACATCACTGAGGAAATGCAGGGAAAAAGTTATGATGAAAAGAATATTTTATTTGCGCTTAACTTAAAAATTATGCATTTCGCATCCGACTAACCGAAAGTAGCAATCATATCATGAATTTTACAATTTTTTTTTCTTACAATTTTATCTTAAACGGCATTTACGATGTTGATGAAACTTGACTAATGTCTTCTCCTTAATTAAATTAAAGCCCTTTAACTTTTCAAGAAATAGCATATCAACGAGAAAATGCAGGAGAAAATGTTATAGTGAAAAGAAAATTTTATTTGCGTTTAACTCAAAAAATTAGCATTTTATGTTAAATTATGTATGAAATCATACAAAAAGTAATTAAATACTCTACCAAATATTATAAGTGTTTCGGCACTCGCAGTACAATGAACAGAGAAAAAAATCATAAAAAACATTGTATGAATCCAAGACTAGGAAATGGCTTATTATTGACTTCGCGTGTAGAAGATTTTAAATAAGCTGAGCTTAAATAAACAGAGCTGAATTTCAGAAGCTGGCTCATTATTTTATTTTATTTTTAAATGAATTAAGTAAAAGTATTATTCTTATTTTTTAAAAAATGATAACAACCCGATTTGAGCTAAATGACGTACAGGCCTATGATGCTCAGAGAATAAAATCACGAAAAATATACACATATCTGATGTTCGGGATGAAATACGAAAAAAAAATTAGGTTTAACTCTTTTTTTTATTTTTAAAATGACAGACAATGACGCATTTTCTCGGAATAGTTTTAGTCGAAGGTGGTTGGTACACTACGTACATAACTTAAATTGAAATTAAAAATGATTGAGGAAAGAAAAATAATTGTAGTTGTAAGAAAAGTTAGACATTTTTCAAAATACTGGATAAAGAGGTATTAGTAAAATTGCTAATGTTAATGAAAGTTAGTGAGAAAAACATGTAGTTCGGTAAAACAAAAAAAAAATTAAGTATTTACTCACTTTTTCTCAAAAGTTAAATCCGAAGTGACCGTTTTCACACTTAAATAACACTTAAATCACTTTTATCTAATGAAATTTGTATTTAAAGTTATGATAAATTGGTCCAACAAATTTAACTTCAACATAGGAGGTACTCAGTCCGTAAAGTATGGTAACTAATGAAATAAAAACTGAACATTTTTACATGTTTAAAATGTCTGTTAGTTAAAATGTTTTACCTTCAGCCAGCAGTCAATTTATAGCAAAAAATAATTGCTATTAAGTTATGGAAATAACTTTATAGCAATATTATTTTTTTTTTATTTGAAAAATACGGATTACCAAGAGATTCTTTCAA
Source organism: Rhaphigaster nebulosa (assembly GCA_948150685.1). Lineage (NCBI taxonomy): Eukaryota > Metazoa > Arthropoda > Insecta > Hemiptera > Pentatomidae > Rhaphigaster > Rhaphigaster nebulosa. The sequence continues at coordinate 87,712,623 of OX411310.1, forward strand.
CAGCATTTGGAATCAGCCGCGCGGAATCCGTTGTTTCAAATAACTCCAATTCACAAAAAATGTTAGATAACATTTTTTACGACCAAGTGCTCCACATATTAACATACATATGACCTATAGATTAATTTCTGCATTGTATTTCTAATGTTTTCCTATTATTCGAGCAAAATTAATATTGGACGTTTTACATTTTATACAATTTGGATTAAGCAGTTCTTCAATTAAGCCGGCGATGTATAGGTCCCGATTACGACGGATAAGCGGGAATCTACTGTACAATGTATAAAGGGCATTTTCACATGGTCCGATAATTATCGGAATTGGATCCTACATTTTCTGCTGTCTGACGTCCCATCGATAAATCGGATGTCGGTCTGCTTCATCGGACCGTGTCAAAACGCCCTTGTCGTGTTTTACATGTTAGCCTGTAAAAATCAAAATGCATTGCCGCTTATACAGGACTGCTTTGCTGACTATGCGCCTTCTGATAATATTTTTTTCAATAGAAACGAGCCATAAATATCAACAGCTTGTTTGTGTTTCATTCAATATAACAGCCGACGGAAATCATTCGAAGTATAGTACTCAAAACAAATACTGTTCATTCGCCAATATTTTATGTACCTATTATTTAAAGATAAATTCCTTGTAATTTCTTATTTTTATAATATGTACGTAAAGGATTTTTTTTTTCATGAGACAGAATTATTTTTCAACTTATTATTTTGTGTATGCCCATTTTGCATTTTTCTTAAATCTGTGAACAATCCCGCGACCTCAATGCAATGGGGAAAAAACAAATATGATCATACTCTACTAAAAAAAGATAAAATCTTAGCTTGCTTTTGGCGATTCAGGTCACTGTATGCTAATACTATCAAGGATAAATTAATGAATAAAAAGTTTTCCACTGAGAGTTTTCGGTCATTAATAATACCAGTACACTTCGATGTTTGAAAAGGCATCTCAGCTGTTTGAAACTTCGTTTGACAGTGACAGGATAATAATTCTATCCACTCCACTTGATAGTGTTCCAGATAGTGACACTATCAAGTGATTTATATTACACCATGGCTTACAAGAGTTAATTGGAAAAAATAAACTAGTAATTCATAAATTACTTCCTGTGAACTGAAAATAACTTACATAAATGTTACCATATTCAATAATTTTAATCATTAATTCGAAGTCCATCCTGAAAAAGAATTACGAACGAATAATCCCCGAGATAAAATTAAAAATGTCTTTATTCCGAGACATATAATGAAGAGGACATAATATTAAGAAATACCAGTAAGAAACATGAGTGTGCCTCATGAATAGGAATAACAAATGATGATTTCAATTTCTTAAAAAACTCAAAGCCACTCGAGCTTCCTCTATAAACTCGACGGACAACCAAATACAAAATAAGGAAAAAAATGACGGATATTTATAAATCAAAGAATTATGGAATTATAGGTGCTTTAAAACTGTTTTATCTTGCCAATGAATTTGATAAATTCATTGGTAAATTATCACGACATTCATAAATTCACTATCAATAAATTTGATAGTGAATTTATCAATGCCATGATAATATCAATAAATTTGATAGTGAATTTATCAATGCCATGATAATATCAATAAATTTGATAGTGATTCCAGAAAAAAATGTTTGCGCAAGTTGTTTTGTCTCACCGAAACATTCACATGCTAGTGTTATCAGATACTCTTTTTTATTATTATTATTTTCTTTTACAACTGTATATCGACGAAGATTACAATTTGTCACGTTTAAGGTCAAAGAGTGATAGTGAGAAATGAATCCATTCATATCATATACATAAAAAAAGAAAATGAATAAAATAATAGAAAAATAAATAAATTTATCTTATTTTAGTTTATATTGAATCACAATACAAGCTGCCACACTGAAGGTTGATAAGTATTAGTGATGTGAGTTTCCATTCACACCGCATATACAAAGAGAAAAAAAATGAATAAATATATATATATATATATATATATATATATATATATTTTTTTTTTTTTTTTTTTTTTTTGCTCTACAAACCTTGTAGATCTTTGGCCAATTGAACCAGCCTTATCCACCTCTGCCTATCTTGGGCTACTGCTTTTCAGTTTGCTGCAAGCAACTGTGCCGCATCTTTGTTGATTCTGTCTATCCATCTGGTTTTTGGCCTTCCACGTGGTCTTTTGCTAGCTATTGTGGCATTCATTATTGTGAAGTGGCGTCCAATGGATTGTTTCGAGCTACATGCACCGCCCATCTTAACCTCCTTACCTTCAAATCATGAGATTTTGACTGACCAATTTCTGTTAGAAATTCTGTATTGGTCTTTCTTCTCCAGGAGTTTTGATTCAGATCCCATATCGCTCCGATTATCGTGCGGAGGGCTTTCCTTTCGAATCTCTCGATACTGCTTTCTAGAGTACCGGTTAGAGCCCAGGTCTCAGAACTGGTTTTATCTCGGCATTGAAAACCCTAATTTGAGATTTCTAGAGATTTTTCGAGATTTCAGTGCTCTTGAAAGAGAGAAGAAATCTCTGTTTGCGCTTTTTATACGCTGGTCTGTCTCTGTAAGCTAGTCATTGACTGAGTTTATAATGGAACCGAGGAATTTAAAGCTGTCTACTTTCGAGAATGTTCTGCCATTCACGCAGATACTATTGTTAGGGTGGATTGTTCGGCTAACTATCATATATTTTATATATACTCTTCAGGAGAGACGTGAAGCAGCCTGTAGACGCTTTAGACGCACAACATTAGCAGATGACTATCAAGCATTCAGGACGCTCCGCAATTTGACACAGACAACTATTAGGCGTGCGAAATCCAACTACTTTCACGATACCCTTTCTTCAGGGCCTGATCCTAAATCAAAATGGCAACTCCATCGAAAGCTCTCTCCCTGCAAATCTTCTTCCTCGGCTGTATTCCCGATGAATTAAATTCATACTTTTTAATTGTTAATTCTACTTCTTTTAACACTTCTCCATCCTCTTCTTACCGTTTTTCCTTCGTGCCATCATTTAATTCTGAAAACTTTTAGGATTTTCCTTAGCTGTTTCTTTTAGCCCGGTCCCTAATGCAGTAGTAATCAACCGTGAGATCCTCTAAGTCTAAGCTTCGAATTTATTCTTAAGCACAATTTGAAATTTATCTTTTAATTCAGAGTTTTTCAGATTACGGACTTCATACTCCCTTCTGTCCACTTTGTGGATTCGCTTCAGCCTCTGACAGAATTTGATCCTAATCAGAATGTGGTCCTAATCACAGTTTGCTCCACAATAGCTTCTCAGGTCATGGATGGCGCTCTGATGTCTCTTATCTATCAGCACGTGGTCAATTTGGCTTTTAGTAACTTTAGGGCTTATCCAGGTGTACTTGAGGATGTTTTTGTGCGGGAACCACTAGGCCCTTAGCTGCTGTCAGACTAATACATCTCACTCCTTTGTCATTGGTAAATAGAATAAAAATAAATATATAAGAATATACAAATAATTCAAAAATATGTACAACAAAAATGAATAAATTCATAGATAAGTTGAATACTAAAAAAAAGTAAAAAAAAAACATTCGTACCAAAGGGAAAAATTTACATTCTGTCCTAAGGTGGAGAAGTCCTACTTGAGTGGAGAAGCTGGCTATTGCAATTGAAAGATGAGATGTTCTCTTCAAAAGTCTATATAACAGACCATATAGACATGTCTTTTAAGTCTAGTGTGTGGGTTCCATGTTAGTCTTTTGTCTAGAAGGAAGAAAAGATATCGGACTGTGTCTGAAAAGGGAAGTGGCATGGAGTAAGATAAGGAATGGCGGAGGATGAAAGGGGCATGCTTATATTTTGATTCCTTGACTTTGATTCGGCAATAGTTACACCACTGTTCGATCAGGGATAGTTTCCTTTGTAGATTTAAGGGGCAATTTGAGAGTCTGAACTGGATGATAGGATAGTGTTATCCTCGGCAATTGTTGCCAGAAAGGTATCGGGATTTATAGGAATGTCAGGTGTGAATAAGATGTAGAGGACGAGATCCAAGCTCTGCCTTGTGGAACAACGGCATCGACAAGGTAATAATGGGAAAATTCTGCATCACAGCGAACGGTTAGAGATGTAGGATCGGAGGATTAAGATTTGGAGTAAATGCATTTCGAGCTTGAAAAGCAAGTCATCATGCCATACCCGGACGAAAGTTTGTTCTATGTCCAGAAAGACGCCAGTGCAATATTACTTGGTTTCTAGTGCAAAGGATATCTGGTCAACAACACGAAGACCTTGATGAAACGTGAAATGTCTTGAGCAGAATCCAAACTGGTGTGGATATTTTTGTGATTCGAGTATGAATAGGACAAACGTTTGAGAAGGATTTTTTCAAAAAAATTGAATGGATCGTGAGCAACCTTATCGGTCTATAGGATGAGGTATTATTTGCTGGCTTACCTAGTTTGAGGAAACGAATAATTATGGAATGTTTCTACATCAGAGGACAGAGGAATGGGTGAAGGATAAAATTGTATAGGCAGATAAGGAATTTAATCGTTTTTTTAGGAAATTGCCGAATGATATGGGAAGTGAGGAGATCGTGACCTGGGGATTTTTGGAGTTTAAATTTATTTATAAGGAATTTTACCTCAGAAGGATTGACAGCTTTAGGAGGTAGGGAGAATCAGTGAAGATAGGAACTCTTCACTGTAAAGGTGGAGGGATTAAGCTGTAAGGGTGGAGTCGATTTCGGGATGAAAATGGATGTTTTGCAAATTCTTCTACTCTATTCTCATCTGAAGTAGCCCAAGAATCATTACCACGTCTGAGGGGATGCAAATGGAATAGTATAATTAACAAAAAAATCTGGTGCGGTGCGCGCATCACACAACTTTCCCTTACCGTCCTATAATAATTATCTTTTTAGTACAATTTTAAAGAGTTCACATAAACATTGCTTCTACTGAGCTCAGCAGCATACAAATCTTCTCCCATTTAAGTACAATAAAAAAAAATTTAAACAATTTTAGTACAACAATCCTGTACACTACCTATATATTTTAACTTTGTCAAGTTGCAAATATATTTTAAAAGTTTCTGGTTTAGTTTCCTTGGAAACATTTTCTTTCCACTAAATAATGCGAAAATAGAAATTATTAAGTAAATTTTCGCTTTTGTATTATTAAACTACTTTATTACAGAGTGTATTGCTTAAAACAGATTGGCGGATTGGTGGGAGGAGGATCGGTCGCATCCGTCTCCTTTCAGATACGCTTGGTGATCCATCTAGGGTCTTGTGCTTCTCATAAAATACACCGTATCTTTGCTAATACTGGTCCGATTTTCATGATTCTTTTATTGTTTTTTAGGTAATTTAATTGCCTTTCATACAATTCTACACATAATTTACCGTAAAATGCATACTTTTTATGCTATGCGCAAATAAAATATTCTTTTCATCATAACTTTTTTCCCTGCAATTCCTCGGTGATTTATTACATCAATGCAAAGTTAAAGGCCTTTTTGAAGAATAATTTAGGCAAGTTTCATCAAAATCGTTAGAGCCGTTTTCGAGAAAATTGTAAAAACGTGTAAAATCGATTATATAAAGTAGCACTTCCGGTAAGACGATATTGACGAAAAAGTTGCTGTAACATCACAGCCATATACCTACTTTAAATATGAAATTTGAGTATCGTACGACTTTTCGTTTTTGAGCTAGGCTGTTCACATACACACAGACCATTTTGTGAGGCTTGGTCACATTTGGTCAGTTTTCCGTTGAAAACTCGAATTCGAAAATTTTCAAGAATCGCAATACTTCCCCTTACTATATACTTCGTATATAGGTAAGGGAAAGTAAAAAAGTATATAGGCGTCATTGTATTCATCTCTTTATTTAAAAAATTAAAAACAATGAAATAGCCATTATAAATATAGCAATACTTATGTAAAATATTTTTACTCAGTCTAGGAAACTCCGATAATTGATTTTTTTTTAAATAAAGATAATTCTATTTTGATGTACATTTGTGAGATATAAATATCAGAATAAGTACATATGTATAAGCAATATATATATATATATATATATATATATATATATATATATATATATATATATATATATATATATATATATATTGCTTATTTTTTACATTTCTTACGTTTTTCTCTTTCTGAAACTATAATGTTGAATATTATTTATTACAATTATGTAATTTTATGTAACATAATACACATTAATTTTAATTTACAACTGATTTATATACTATAGAAACAATAAATGAATATTACCAAAAAGAAAATATATACTAGATTGTTACAAAAGTCCTTGTGCATTAGTGTAGCATTATTACAGATTACTTATTTTAAACATTATTGAATACTAATCTTCAAATTAAAGTCCAATGTTTTCAACTACTTTTACCCAACTTTCTGCCAGTAATTGGATTTGATGCCGGTAACATTTCATTGGTTTTGAGACAAAGAACTCTTCAAATCCAATTTTTACGTCCTCGTAGTTATCAAAGATCCGACCTTTTAAAAAATGAGCCATTGATCTAAACAAACCATAATCTGATGGCGCAATATCTGGGCTATAGGAAAGATGAGGCAAAACGTTTACTCCTACCAGTTCTGTTAATTTTTCCTTGGCCAAACGAAAACTGTGCAAGTGCATTGTCGTGTTGCAAAATGGCTTGGTTCCTGTAGACCAATAAACTCTGTCTAGCTGTTCACAATAAAGGTTTGAGTACCTACTACAGCCGATAAATCACGACTAGTTGCATGTGGGCTCTGGTTCACGCATTCAAGAAGAACGTCAAAAGCAACGACCTGACCTGGGTTGTTTGGCAGTATTACGATGGATAATTGACTCTCCTGGTATAGCACAAATTTCTTCGGCGGCTGCCTTTGCGCTTAAATCTTTTTTTCAGTAATATCTCAAAAACCCGCGAATCTCGATTTTTCTTTTGACATTTCACGTGGGTGCGTTTTAAAAATGTAAATGACCCCATAGAGCCAAGTCAGGACATAAGGAATTAAAGGATTAGCCAAAGTAAACATTGGCATAAATAGTAGGAACAAAAACATTCTTATAGGATAATTATGAGAGTTGGAATTAAGTGTTGCGTTCATGCTCAAGCACTTTTGTAACAACCTTATGTATGTGTATATATATATTAATTTTGGTAATATAGTGTTACCATGTTCCCGGTCCTGGGTTCGAGACCGGCTGTAGCAGATAATTATTTGTTATTTATTCAACCGTGGATCGACATCGTGGGGGTAACCCAGCCTCTATAAAGTGAGTGCCCTTAATTGGAGGAAAAAACTGGCGGTTGAGCGTGATCTCGACCTTGCACTAACCGTTGGCTTAGAAAGAGTAAGGTCCTTACCAAATACTGAACCCAAGATCCTTCACGGGTTGTAGTAGTACAGGTTTTTTTTTTGTTTTTTTTTTTAATTTTTTTTATATAATAAATGAATATTACAAAAAGAAAATCTATATATATATTTTTTTTTTGGTAACATTCATTTATTGTTTGTATAGTATATAAATCAATTGAAAATTAAAATTAATGCGTACTAAATTACATAATTGTAATAAATAATATTTAACTTTATTGTTTTAGAAGAGGAAAAACGTAGAAAGCGAAAAAAAACATCAATTTAAGAAAGTAGTTTTTATAAGAAAAGTACTCATAGGGCAGAGAAGCTATTCCCTTTAGACGTTCCAATTTTCAGTTCCACAAATCAAACGTAGTTTCGAGATAGGCGTCATTGTGTACAGTTATTACAATTGATTTTCCGCCTCAAAAGTTATTACTGTAGATTTGTCTCCTTTTCAGAATTGGAAGTCGGTATACATTTATTCTATTTCTTATCTTTTTCTTCGATTTCTTATCTTCCTTCATTTTTAGATTTCAAAGATACTTTCAAGAATTTAATTTCTGTTGTTTGATATAGGTCAAATTCATAACTCATCAGTATAATTTCTAAAAACAATCAATGTTCTTTTGTTTTTGTTTTTTATCTCCTTATCACAATAAATGTAGTGGACATGTTACATCAATCGCAACCTGATATTAGAGGATCACACCAAAATCTTTTAATCATCGTAAAAATCTATCTGTGTTAGAGCTTGAGAAGAATTTTATAACCATTTCCAAATATTAACCAAAATTTTTGTTTTGTTATTTAAAATGTTTTCAATTTATTCATTGACATTTTATTTTTTTTTTATGAGGAATCAGAATAATATTTCTTATTTTGTATAACAAATTTAAATTTATTATTTTGTTTTTAGAATTAAGATATGTTTGAGATTGTTTTTATCATTTTTCGAATATTCCACATTATGAAACCAATCCCCTATTGTTTGCACAAATACAAAATCTAATAATTTTAATTATTTTATATATATACATATATGGATTGGTTTCATAATGTGGAATATTCGAAAAATGATAAAAACAATCTCAAACATATCTTAATTCTAAAAACAAAATAATAAATTTAAATATATATATTTCTGAGATTTTCAATTCAATTTTTATAATTTTAAATAATATTTTTGTTTTATTATTAGTTTATCATTTTCTTCTTATTGTATTTAAAAATCTGATTAATTGTCTTTCAATACTAAAACAACGATCAAGAAAATTAATTTTATTTAAATATATTTTTTATTTTATACTTTTATTAGTCACAAATAATAATTAATAAATCAAAAAAAAATTATCAAAGCTAAGTAGAAATAATTAAATATTTTGGCGATATTGCAAGGATTGGGTCGGTTCAATGCTAAAGCCATGTTTGTTGTAACATTATTCAATTAAAACATTAAGAAAAAAGTATTTTTTATCACTGGCGACTCTGCCAGGATTCGGTGAACGAGGAATGCCCGAATGAAAAAGATATAATACGAGGTTTAAAATGGATAGATAAGATAATGGAACAAATGTTTATCACGAGGTTGCGGTATATGACGAGTTATAAAATTTTGATATGTAAAGTAACGTGTGGAGTAATGAGTCTTTTAACACGTTAAAAACCTTCGAAAAAATGGTGGATCGTGATTTGTTAGGGAACATAGGTGGGAAAGTGGCAGTGATCACGCATTTTATTAGCGCGGGTGTGTCGGTAGACACCAGCAGAATTGAGAGCAGACAAATAAGCATTGATCTAGACATGATAAAAAATGTTTAACAAATGTTTAACGAATCAAAATAAAAAATCAAATGAAAATATAAACAAACTGAAAACCGATCTAAAAGATAACTCAGTTAAATCATATGGAAGTTTAAAGAAACTTAAAACCGAAATAAATCAAAATTTAAATAAAAAATCTGGTGCGCATCACACAACTTTCATTTATCACCCCATTATAACAAGGTATTTTCTAAATTAATTTCAAGGAATACACATAAACAATACTTGAAATATTTTCAGTAGCATACATTCATGTTTTTTCTCACAAAAGTACAATAAAATATTTTTTTTTAAATAATTAGTATTACAATTCTGTGCACTATATACATTTGGTTTGTTAGGTTTAAAATAAATGTTAAATGTTTTCATTTGATTCCTACAGAAATTTTATTTAGTTCCCATGGGAACATTTATTTTCCATTAAATAATATTGCTATGTTTTATCAAGGTTATGTTGAGCTTGATTTAGGTTGATCTATATTTAGCTGATAATATACTAATCTGTATATAGGGATGCCATTGGACAATCATTGAGGATGATTATCCCAAAATTATGTAAGATTATAAATAAATATGGATTACTTCTTTTGTCCTCTAAATTGGATACCTTTCCAAGGGCCTGATTTGTGGTTACCATTATTTAATAATTAACCAAGATAATGCTCCTACTTTTAAGTTTAATAATAATGCTAATAACCATAATATGGAAAATGACGTTAAGTTAGGAAAAGACTTTAGGCGAGTTTCATCAAAATCGTTAAAGCCGTTTGCGAGATAATTGTAAGCAAGTGTAAAATTTATGGTAAAATATGGAACTTCCGGTGAGTCGGTTGCATCAAAAAAGTTGCGGTAGCATCCCAGGCATATACCTATCTTAAATACATAATTTCAGTTTCATCCAATTTTTTGTTTTTGAGCTAGGCTGTCCACACACACAGACACAGACACACGTAGACACAGACACACACAGACACAGACACAGACACAGACACAGACAGACACACACACACACACACACACACACACACACACACACACACACACACACACACACACACACACACACACATACACACGCACAGACACACGCACACGCACACAAGAGAAGTAAAATCAAATAGTTAATGAATAATAAACGATTGAAGTTAAAATAGTTGCAAACTTAATTAGAACACGAAGAGTGTCTTGAAACCAAAAAAAGACATTTTTTTTCTAAATAAAACAACAAATATTGTTATTAAGTTGATGATAAATATGAAGTGAGCATGAGCAAACGAAATTCCGACGGTAATGTCTAATTTATTGTATTGACGGCCAAATAAATAACTTTCATTCCGAAAAAGACTGCAATAAGAAAAAAGAAATAGCAATTTGTAGGGACAATAGTACAATTTCATTAGAAAAGGTTTCTTTTGGTTTGGAACAGGTGGTATTTGACTAGGGAATGTTATATACACATTTACATAAAACATACTGAATGCGATAATCGAGTGACCATAGAGATGCTTGTCTCGATAAAGCTCAGCTAGGTTGCCAATTAAATAGATGCAGTATCAATCATTAGATAAGTACACAGTTTTTACCAGGTAACCCTATTGAAGACAATTTACCCCGGGCGTAGTGCAGGTGATTCCACACCGGTAGAATACCAGCCTACATTTCCAGTTACCATTTGATAACTTAAGATACTATAATGGGCTGTATTGTAATTAACAATGGGCTGTATATCTAGAAAGCAATAAAAAAAAAAAAGGAATGCATGTCATACATAAAGAATTTTAAACTTGACTTAATGAAAATATTTATTGTTAATTATTGATTTGTTTTCAAGCGCGTTATAGAAGAGATTTAACATTCTGCGTGACATTAAAATGCCCGAGGATGTCAGACACTAGCAGGTGGAGACCCATCAGCGGCGGGGCCAGGCGAAGGATGTTCGGCCTCCACCGCGAGCCGGGCTCGGACCGCACTGGAACAGCCAACTGCAAGCTTCTAGTTCTCCTCGGAGTACTCGCATCTTCTGCTCTAGCTGTGGGTATTTACTTTTTAAATATTATTTCGTATTCACTTTGCTAATGTGAAAGTAATAATTAAAATTAAATTTCAAATTTAAATATTAATTGTTTCCCAGAAACTCTTCTTCAAACTTACCTTAAGAAATTACATATAACACTTACATATAGAAATTACATCCCTTCTGTCAAAATAGCACATGGCACATATCTATGACACGCAAAAGATAGGAAACAAACACCACTGAGCCACCTTATCGAAAACTGAGAAGAAAATTGAAGGCCTTGATGCAAGAACTAGATAAGTCCAAATTCTCAAATTTTCTTTTTAATGCATCCTTGCCTTACCTATGGGCAATATTACTGTTTCCGTTAGTGCAAGAACCGGGCATAAATAAATCATTCCCCTCCTGTGTGGTAAATAATGTGAAAATGGGTACATCATCGGCCAATCGAAACACTGTTATCCCACGGTGCGAAAACCAGGTATCTCCAAAATAACATAGTTTTGATACCAATGTTAATGAATGCAGACTATCTTTCTGCTTTAAAAGTTTAATTGGAATATTTGTTAATTTATTGAAAGTCTAATACTGGCATTATCAGGCGTCCCATTTAATTTCATTTGCCTCTCAGTAACCGCTAATGTTTCTGGATTTACCTAGTTCTTGCGCCAATGCTTTCAATTACTCCGTAATATATATATATATATATATATATATATATATATATATATATATATATATATATATATATATATATATATATATATATGTATATTCGAAATCGAAAATGGAGTGTTCAGGAGTCCTGCGATAGAGATACATTTATTTATTTATTTATATATATATATATATATATATATATATATATATATATATATATATATATATAGGGCTCTTGAACACTCCACTCGGGTTCGATTTCGACTTTTCAGCAGATAATTATTTATTCTGTTATATCAGCCGTGAATCTACCCTAAGCTTTGAAATTCCTACTCAGACACACCCAGCCTATACAAAGTGGGTACCCTAAATAGAGGAGAGAATCTAGCGGTTGATAGCGTAATCCTGACCAAATCATCTTGCATAACGGTTGGTCAAGAAACTTTACTTCCTAACCAATTAATGCACTCCAGAACCTTCATGGCCTGTAAGAAGCACGACTTTTATTGTATTTTTCATGTACAGAAAATACCAAATGCAGTCAAAATCTTCGATATTGACTTTTATAATTAAATTAATAATTTATTTTGCAACAGAAATAATCATAAATTCGTTTTAATTTGTGGTCGTAATTTGTACGAAAAGGGTTGGCCTAAATGTCTGTTTAAAATAACGGCTTAGTATTTCCATCAGGATAAAATTTTATGTATTTTTGCCCCTGATAAATAGTCAAAATTAACATAAAATGAACATTGTAGATAAAAAAAAGTTCTGTAAAATTGTGATTAGTAGCATTCGAAAACTTCTTTAATTTATTTAATAATTGACAAATGTTGTAATGACGTCAAGAATAAAAATGAAAAATAGGACGAAGGGAATTCGGGTTACTAGGCAGTGAGCGTTCTGGTTTGCATCGATGCACAGATTCAAGCTGACGCTATATTTAATCTCGTAGAACCGCAGTCATGTGGAATAGTTGCAACTACGATTTCGACTAGTTGTAGGAATGGAAAATAAAACAAGCCAGATAAAGGGAGCTTTTATTTTTAAAAAGTTTTTAAGCCAAACACCAATTTAAAATTGAAGATATTCATTCTGCATATATACACATTTTTGGAAATTGAAATATATGATTGCATTTTGAAAAATTAAAAAAGAAAGAAAATATTTTAGTTTGATTTAAATGTTTTAACAGTATGAATCAATTTTAAGACAAAAATTGTAAGACAAAAATGGTATTATTTTAGTTGTTTTCTTTTTTAATAGCTATTTAAAGGCGTAAATAGCAATGTCATCAACGATCGATTTTATTTTATATTAATTTGTGTTTCAAAACATTAATTTTAAGCAACAATTAAAAAACAATTTACAATGTGTCGTTTATCTTCAGGCCAAAACTTACAGATCACCTGAATAACCCAAGTGACTCCTTTAAGATATTCACACATTAGACATCCCACACTATTAAATATTCCCACGATAATTTTTTTTTTTTTTCACTCACTATTTTACTTACAGGTTTGTTTCGTATCGTTAATACTCAGCAAAACCAGCTTCTCTGAGCTAATTGAGGAGCCTCCGCTGAACAGTAGCAGCAGAATACAAAGCACCAGGACGCCTCTGTCACCCCACGTCACGGCTCCAGGCGATGGGATACAAGAGACCCTGAGCCGACCTGAGAACGATTTCCCCACCGAGAACTACCCTCCTGTAGTGAACTCTCAGGAAGAGAAGTCCGTTCTGGAGGCTACAACCGGGATCCAAGGACGATCAGAACAGAGGATTGTGAGGGACTATGCCGAAAATGTCCGAAAGGGGAGGATAGTAAATAGAAAGAGGCTGCCTTCGGACCAAGGTAATTTTCGCATAAATATTAAAATATACAAATGTTTATTTCAGCTCTGAATTAAGAATATAGATTTTTTCCTTTAATAACGATCTGATATTTTTTAACATCCCATATGGCGAACATGTCGGAAAAATAGAGCGTAGGTCTTCGAAAAACTGGTTGAGAAACAGACTTTTAGTTGATCATTTAATACAAATAATTTCAATTTTAATGCAGCCGCATCTGCTTTTTGGGAGGAGGAGGGAGGGGCCGAGACCCCTAATCAAATCTTTGCATATCAAACACATTCCAGCATTCTTAATCTGGAAGACCTGGCAACATATTCGGATCAAAGAGTACAGAATAAGAGAGAGGCCTCATGGAGGATGGATGTGGGGAGATAACCCCCACTCATATAACCTACAGACAGCTTTTAGCCTATCTCCGATTTTTCTCGCTAGTTAGTTTTTTTCTGGTGATTTTATTATCTATTTTTTTAAATGGTATAGGTGTTGCATATGGCTGTGACACCGCTGTGATAAAATCAAAGATGCTCTGGAAAAAAACATTGAAACGTTGTGAATTAGTTTTTATTTTTTAAAAATTTCAGGATATATTGAACGAAGACTCCAAACAATTATAAAATCCAGAGAGTAATTGTTGTAACTTTCAGTGGAGGCATAGAATTTATCGACCAACTTTATATCAATAATAAATCAAGGAGGTCTGGTCCAATTGCATTTGATGTTATTAAAATTTGTAAATGTTATAATAAAGAAGTTAGAGATATTTTAAATAAATAAGTCTATTAGATTACACAGAGACCGAGGGCTGGGAGTGGGTGATAATGGAGGGTTATATCCTACCTTCTCCAGTTATCTTGTATAGGCCCTATCATAGATATATCATATATATAGGACTCCATATAGCTATATACATATACAGAAAGAGAGGGGAGTCCTCTCTGTGTTATTCTATACTCTCCATGATTCGAATATAGCAACTCCGAAAGTTACTGAGTTTCAGATGAGTATCAGATGCTTTTGAAAATTTTATTTTGGAATTTCCATTCCCCACATCGAATCTATCGAATTTTCAAAATGTGATACCAGATTCAGATTCAGGAACCTCAAAACCCTCACAGCAGTGCGTATTTAGCTAGTTAATTACACTGAAATCCTTTGAATCCAACTTTCATGAAGATAAAAACTATCCCCGGCATTCCGGCCGACTATTTGTCTTTTTTTCATACTTGGCCAGCTGTTAAGGTGTTAACCTTAAGTATGAGACTGAATTATATTTTGTTAAAAAGAGGAACGCGAGAAAGAAGGGTGGCAGAAAATAAATTACTTGTAATTTGAAAACACACACATACATACATAAATTCGTATATATTAAATGAACACAATTGAAAGTTTCATACAAATTATTGTATTTAGTTAAAATTAGATATTTATAAACACATTTATTATGTTTATGTTTTGGATCACGTAAATTGTAATTACTGTTTAATTCAATTTGAAGTTTATTGCACTTCTCTTGGATTTTTATGTTTTTGGCGATTCAATTTGGCATATGTACAAACGAATCACTTCGTTTTTCACACACGGAAGCATGTAATGTATCATTGTCAATGAGAAAAATATGGATTCGACAAATTATACGAGGAATGAATACACGTTCCCCGTGTTTTGCTTCGTCTGGCTTTGCATTTTCTTTTCCTTTCTGCAGCCTTTCGTAGCTTTTCAGCAGCAGTATCTTCTTTGCCTTGATCCATTTTTTTATTAAAATTAATTTAGTGGCACTTTCACTCAACAATGTTTAATTTTTTTTAATAATTGGTTGGAATGACGGTTTGAATCACTTGGAAAAATACAAAACATAACGATTATTCCAGTTCATTACAGTAAAAAAAAATCTAAATATTTTTTAACGTAATTAACCTCCTAAAATACAAAATAACCATTAAAATAAAACTATAAAACGTTGTTCAAGCTCATTCCTTGCAGACATTTTTAAGGAACAGGGACACGACGAGGATAAATTACTCTAAACGGCAATAAAAGTTTCACTCAAATACGTTTCACGTTCTCACACTTTTTTTCATACCCTCCGATTTTATTTTATTTTATTCACAAATGACGTTTAAACACAATGATTTCACACTATTATAAAAGTTTTGTAGGCATCTTGCTTCTACGGGTATTAGGTTGTTTGTCTTGGCTGCAATTTGAAGACTTTAGCAATTTATTAATCACTTTCTAACATTTTAATGAAACAATCAGGAGATTTTATCATTGCAGTACACTCGAAGACCATGAAGATAATATAGTTAAAATTTGGTAAATATTGGTTCAGTAGTTTTCGCGGTTATTGATTACAAATGAAAAATGAGCCGTCATTTCATATAATTAAAGATATATGAGATTAAAAGTATGAGATATGTATGTATTATATTAAAATATGTATATATTATTATTATTTCTTATATGAACTCACTTATCACTAATTAAAATTACTTATTTTAAGTAATTAAAATTACTTATTTTAAGTAATTACTATTTTAAAGGGACTTGTCCCGGAATAGATAGTTTATTCTTATTATATTTCTTATGAAGCTTTTTTTGTGGCAAAAGAGCTGATAATCAGGAACAAAAGCTGACAATATAGGCTACCAAACAAATCTTAATCCTAATATAAGATATTAATTAAAGAGGATATAAAGATAATAATACTAAATTGGCAAGCACAACACGTACATATAATTATATAGTTTATTACTCCCATGGAGTACCATTAACTAGACACGCAATGTCTTTAGATGTGTTGTAATTATTGTGTATTTCCGTGTGACAACAGGCGAGACACAAAGGTTGACCCATTGACGGCGATAAATTCTCCAGTACGAGGACAGAACGCAGGAACCGGCAACTATGCTCTTCAAACGTTCTTGTCAAACTTAATTAATAATTTGATGACCATGTAAATAATTAAGAATATCGCCTTACCTTGAGCGTCAGTAACGGCTGTTACAAACGTTTCGTTAATACAGCGAGATTCTTCTGTAAGAAATATAAGAAAGTTTTCTTTGTTTGATGTTCCTGGATGGCGATAAAAGCCTCTCTGCCTAAGAATGTCGCGATACTTTACTCTGACGATAGATAGATCCTTCATCTTGCATCACATCACGTCAGTAAGAGGTTGTAACACATCATGGCAGGTAGTGCTTGCCTTTTATTCCTCGGCAATACATAAATCCTTTTATTGCATCGGAAATGTAGTTACTCTGTTTATCTCTGATTTATCACCCAACTTAATCTAATTAGGGATTGATAAATTATTTGCCACTGCTATAAATTTGTTTTATTGAAAACTAGTTTCGGATGTTATACATTCATCCTCAGTTCTAAAAACACACAGACAATTCAAAAATAAGCAATTCAAAATATGGCTTGGTATTATTACGCATATTAAATTATATTAATATAAATCAGTATTATAAAACATTTATGAATTATGAATTTAATTAAGACAAGAAATCAAATACATGTTGGTACTCACCAAGGTTTAAATGGGTTATATCAAACAGAAAAGTTTGTAGTGGTTTCTTCCGAAACCGTAAGAACGTTCAGAAGTGGCAAATAGTTTATCAATCCCTTATTAGATTAATCCTTCTATACCATCATGCGGATGTCAACTGATTAATCTAATTGGCAATGTAATATCCTATTTAATGAAAAAGGTGTAGGACTTAATGAGAGAGAACTGACAGCGATAATGAATTTTCAAGATCAGATCGCTGATAAAACTTGATATTCTATGCTTTTACTTGAGACCAAATGTAAAACGTTTATTTTTTTTATTATTTTTTTTTTTTTTATCAAACTTAATTCCGAATATTTAAACGTCGGCGTTTTCATGATTTTCACTGATTGGTAAATGTCGAATTCAAACCAACTTGTTTCTTCAGGAAAAATTGTTTTAGGTTATTTTGAAAAAAATAACAATTTTCTAAAAACCGACAAACTCGGAACCAAATTTGTTCAGGATGGTAAAACAGGGTTCAAATGCGACATAGTACTTGAAAATCTTGTCTACTCTGACAATTCACCAAAGATCGTTTATATGATCTATCGAGTTGCTATTGGTCTCATTCAACGCCAAATCTAATTCTCCATGAGATTATTTTCGATATGTTTGTTGATACAATGAGTCGTTTCTTTGTCAATTGCCAAAAAGTGCCGAAAAACGTATTTTATTTTTTTCATTTAATTTCGGGTAGTATTCCATGAAGTAATTTTCTTCCTCTAATATCATGTTTTATTAAAAACAATTTTTCCATGTTTTTGGTCAAAAAATCGGTCAAAACTTCATTTCCACACCCATGTTCAGAGGAACATTTTTGTGCAGCGTTAAATTTTCTATAAAACCGCTAGAGTTATCCTTTTTTGGGGAAGACCAAGTATATATGTATTTGTGCATGTTGTTATATGAGACATATTGTGTATCAGTGTGGGCTGTTAATATAGTACTTAACACAGCTTAACTTGGCATCGCCAAGTATTAATAAGTGTAATATATATATATATATATATATATATATATATATATATATATATATATATATATATATATATATATATATATATATATATATATATATATATATATATATAATATATATAATATATATATATATATATATATCGATTAAAAAATATCTTTAATCATTTAATGATGATTGACTGTATATTGTTGTAAGATATAAGAAATGTGATTTGACGTAATCAACGTTAGTATACCGATGTATGCACAGTTACTATAAATACAGATTGAAATAATTTTATAGTATTCTGAAAACTTTAAAAAAATTGTTTATAATTATTATCATTTCAGTGGGAGCTGGCTACAGTCAGCTACCGTCTTATGGGGACGAGTACGCCCAGCTTGAGGGATACCGAAGCCCACCGAGAGGGGTTCAGGAAGTGATGTCTTGGGTAGAGAGCCCGGGTGTCAAGTTCACAGGAGTATACGTCAAGGCTGAGGACAAACCCTATCTCAACGGTCATGCGTACGTTTCGGACCCCTTCATCCGCTTCAAACCTTCACATCCTTCGGAGATTAATCAATTGGCTGTGGAATCTGACCGAGGGACCAGGTAATATTGACAATAAATTTAAATCACTTTAAATTTCATAGGACATAGTTCTCTTGTTTTTGTTTTCTTTTATTCTACACTTCACAACCTGTCCGAAGAAATTAAATGCCGCATCTCAAAATCAAACCGAGCGTTCTTCGGACTGCAGCACCACCTCAGGAGCAAATTTTTATCGAGCAGCAAAGGTCCAATTATATAAAACCTTAATCCGTGCTTTCCTATGGATCGGAGACATGGACAGTGTCTAAGGCAGATGAACGGGTACTTCTAATCTACGAGAGAAAGATACTCCAATGCAACTACGCTGGAATCCTACATGGTCAGGAGTGGCGCAGGAGAACAAATGCAGAGGTCTACGCCTTGTATCAGGAGCCAGATATTGTGAAGTATGTTCGTCTAGTAAGATTGAGATGCCCTGGACACCTAGCCAGGATGGATGATGGTGCTATTCCCCCGAAAACTCTCTCTGAGGTCATACAAGCGACCAAGATTGCGCTGGCAGGACGGGGTTGCGCATGACACAGGTGCACTTCTTGGAGTCCGGAACTGGAGGGTGGCGACGCTGGACCGGGAGACATGGCGAAGTCTGATCCGGGAGGTCTAGACTCAGAAATGAGTTGTTGAGCGTTGAATAATAATGATTAATGATTAAGTCAATGACGTAGTTAGATTATTAACAACAGTTATTAAGTAATTGTTAAGATGATAAGGCACATAAACAATATAGTAGCTGAAAATGATGGAATCTACTTTTTTTTTTTAATTTTGAATGTTAATTTTTTTATTTTCAAATTTAATTATTTTTATGGTTTCTTCTTTTTTATTACGTTTTTACGTGATTTATCTTAATTTTTATTTATTTCATAGTTTTTCTTTTGAAAATTACATGCATCTTAAAAAAAACACTTTTTGCGTATTTTCATTATCGTTACTGCTGTTTATTTATAATGATTTATAATTAATAATTATGTGATGGGGCTCACTATTTCTTTGCATTTAATTTTCAAACAATTTTTGCCATCGCTTCAGTTCGAAGAAAAATGTAATAGACGATTTTTTATTTCCACCACTTAAAAAATAATCATACAGTTATAATTTCTAGAGCAGTTTTGGCATTGTTTGTCTTTAAGGCGATATTCCGTTCAAGATTTTTCTAATCATTCCATTTTGAAAAGATTTAATATGGAACTAACCAAATACTCAATAAACGGTCATTCTAAATGGTTATTGTGGAAAGAAGAAAATATTCTCAGAAATGTCATTGAAATGCACTATTTTTAATTTATTTACTTATTTTGCGTCATCCCCTAACATTTTAGCTTATTACCTCGCTCATTGTGGAAAAGTTTCCAATTATTAAAACATAACTCATCTACAGTATTCAAGGTTTTGATATATTGTGTTCAAAACTACACAATAAAACTCCATATAAATTTGTGAACAGAGTTAAAGTGTTAAAAAATAAATCGATAAAAAAAAATAATAAAACAACCCAATTACTTATAAATGATAATTATAGACCATTTTTAGTAAAACTTAGTGGGTCTATGATCAGTGTTTTAGAAGAATATTTGTTTTATTTGAAAGGTGACCCATTCATTGATTAGCACTTTTCTTCTATGGCAGGTAAAAAACAAGATGATAATTAGAAAAAAATTATTGAAATCATATTTTTAAGAAATCAAAAAATCATCAAGCTGAAGAAGCACTTATAACAACACAAACTTTTTTATTTTGTTATTTTCACGAAAACCATTACTTATTTTTTTTATTTTTTTTTTTACTGCTTGTCAATTTAACAATATACTCGTATTTCAAATTAAATTTTATCCAAATATGTAAAAGAAAATACATATCTATTAAACTGTTAAATTTTAGAAATAAACAAAAAATTAGGGGGAGAAAAACATTGCAACAGTATACAAATCTTGCAAACAAATTCGTTAATAAAACATTGATCTGTTCTGATCAGGGCCTAATTTATCACTAGGCCCATTAGACCTAGGGGCGCACATTTTCTGGGGGATACGCTAACAAAGATATCTGTTTAAATAAAAACAGAAAATGTTTATGAGAAGTTAAGAAAAGTCTTCGTTTTCATAAATGATAATATTAAGCGATAAACTTAGAAATGTCATGATAAAGATCATTTTATAAATAATCGCCGACAATCTCCCTCTCCCATCGATGGTATGATGAAGCGATGAGGGGACATCAAAAATCCTTGGGAGCGTCTGAACTTTAAATCCGGCCCTAACGCTGAATAGAAATTCATTGAAACTATTTGTTAATATTATTGTAATTATTAATGCCTTAATTTATAGAATAGAAATAGCAAGAGAAGGTGAATGACGTCTTTCTGGCATTGTTACGTTGGAAGGAGATAAACCCTTGCTAATTCCTGAGGGTCTGTCCAGCCCTTAATGACCTTTTGAATTTGTATTTAACACTGGCAAAAGATTGCCACCAGGATTTACTGTATACTGATAAGAACTAAAAAAAAATATGATTCTCTTTAAGAAATTTTTTTTATGTGACAGAAATTTACAACACCTCAGTTTCTCAGAGCCTCGCTTTGACCATAAATAAAATTATAATAATTACAGATAATTATTATTGCACGAATAATTATAGATTAATAATAATAAAAATTGATAATATACTGCAGAATGATATCTAAAGATTAATAATAGTAATATTTATTGAGATAAATTATATCGCACAGGGTCCATAACATCATTATGAAAAAAAAATTATATAAAAAATATTAACTCTCCAGTTTCTAGTATATCCTCAAGGGTGCACCTTTTTTTTTATTGCCTTTCAAAAGGTCAACTCTTTTATCTTTCTTTGCGGGCTCTTCAGTAGCTACTGTGTCATAGTCTGACATTTCAGTCAGTTCCCTCCATGCTTTCGAGTGTCACTTCAGTAGTTTGTTGATTTTCGTTCACCAAGTCAAATTTCATACATCTATCAGTTATCTATCAGTTATATGTGATAACTTTGATCTGTTCCAATGTTCGATATACCGCTACAAGAAGAGTGCTTCGATTGTTCTTGAGTTGTCATCTAGGCAGGCTTCCTCCTTGATGTGGCCTCTGTACTTTTTACGTAGACAAATCATTTTCAGGACTGCAAATGGTGCTTCAGCTGACCAACAAAGGCTACACATTCCGTGGCACAACAAGGAAGAAAATATTAAAAAAGGGTCGATTTTGATCAGAACCACTGAAGATCTAGTTATTATTAGATGGGAAGACATCTGCAATGCACTGTCGGAAATGTCCCAAAATCGAAAATAAGAAAAGAAAAACAAGTTGCTTGTGGGCGAAACAAGAAATGCAATAAAAATACCATATTTATGAGCAAGAATTGTGAAGAGGGTCTAAACGTTCAATGATTGTACGTCCCATAGGTCTAAGCTTGTGTTTTGTTTATTTTATTTGTCTTATTTATATATATTTTAAGTATTAATTTTAACATTTGATTTCCATGTTTTTGTATTCAATTCTTTAAATAAAAAAATGTGCTACAAAAAATATTAAACATAAAATGTGCTATATTGTTGTTACATTCTCTAATGCCTTTCATATAAAAAATCTAGGAGAAAACAAAGTTACAACTGTGGATGCAATATAGGAACTGGAGAGTTATTAACTTAAATACATTAAATTTATCCTCTACTATTTACAAATTTTTGTAGTAATTTTTATATTGACTAATTTAGTATTATTTTTCTATATTTTACTTAAAATAATTTACATTGAGAAGGGTTTTTAATGACTATCAGTACGTATTTTTAATTTATCTATTAACATGGTAAGGTGCAGAGAATCAAAAATGATCTGATAATGATTACGTTCGGAAAGCATCACACATCCACACACAAATATCTACGAATATATAAATTATCAATTTTCATATCCTTTTTTGTAGTCACTGGTTTTAAGAAGTTTAGATAGAACTTGTAATAGAACTTGATCATTGAATCAGATTATTTTCGATTTCATTGTTTCAGATTCTCAAATCGGCCGAATCCCCAAACTCCCTTAACTCACACCCAGGCGATATTTCACCCTCTGATGAGGCCAAGGCCGTTGAAGATCATGTTAGACGTTTATCCAATGATTCCAGAGTCTTCGCCAGGTAATTGATATATATATATATATATATATATATATATATATATATATATATATATATATATATATATATATATACCATCACAAAATCATCAGAAAAAAATAATGTTAATTCTATACTACAAAGCGTAAAAAATAAATTCAATTACTGTGTAAGAAAACAAATAATTAATGAATAAAAACATTCAACCACTAGCAATCCATGATTAATAGTGATTGTGACGAGTTTGTATTTTATTAGATACTAATGTGGATAAATAAGGCAAAATTAATAAAAATTAATATACTATTTATCTTTAAATTTTTACGTACCCTTTAGAGATAGATAGAGGGGGAGAGCGAGAGAGTGTGTGTGTATGTGTGTGTGAGAGAGAGAGAGAGAGAGGGAGGGAGAGAGAGAGAGAGAGAGAGAGAGAGAGAGAGAGAGAGGGGGTGGGAGGGTGGGAGTGAGAGAGGGAGGGAGGGAGAGAGGGAGGGAGAGAGAGAGAGAGAGAGATGATTTATAATGAAGTCTATTCTTTATACTAATATAAGTTATAGAGTGTGAATGATCTCTTTAATCACTTAGAGACAGAATGTAACATTACTCAATCAAAAAAATAATTATAAGAAGAAAGAAAAAATATAAGTCAGTTTCCCTCCCAGATCTTGACACATAAAAATGAAAAAGTTCCTGAGCCATTGTAAATCAATGTATTTTATTTTAATAAAATATTTGAATCATTTCATACTTGTCAGCATTTACTAAATTAAATTTATGTGTTACAAATGCAGTTTTTATAAATTAATCTTAAAATTCTTTCTACTTTGACCTTAAAGATAATCACCGATATCTGGAAGTTGAGACGACCATGGAAGAATACCCGTCACTCACATGTAGATAGTACTAACTCCACCATCCTCAAGTGATACAAAGATGTTGTCTTTGTTATAGTATCGTTTTCCTCGTAAGTGAAGGACTGCGACCGATCTTCTCTTCCACAGCTAGAAATGGCGTAACGAAGAACTGGGTTCTAGACCCAGTGACCTAATCCAAAGTTGCGGTTCAAGCTATTAGAAATGGCAAGCTTAGATGGAGAGTGGTGGTCAATGATCTTACGGAATAACCTTGACGCCCCTCGATGAACAAAACGTCAAGACTAGGGGCTCACTAAGGCCTCATCTCTATCAGATACTCTGACCTACATTTGGTGTGCAGCTGCTGGTCATGCTTTAAAGAGTAGCCGAAGAAAAGGGCCTGGTTGGACCGACCTGTGAGAGCTGTGTGTGGGCAAATGCCCACTCCAAACAGAAAAAGCACAAGGTGGGTCCAAACAGATGGCAAAGAAGTTCATGCTCTATCGCAGCGCTATGAAATAATGGCTGTCCAGAAACCGAGTTTCCGCGGGAGCATGGTAATGGGGTTAGGCCTCAAGCCAAGAATTGTTGCATAGAGCAGTGGAGAGAGAAGGCCCGGGACTGCAATTGCAGCTAATAATCCAAGCCTTGGCATGATTGATCTGAGGCAGTATTCCATGGTAGATTGTGTGGCTTGTTGTATCAAGTGGGGTTTGATTGACCTACCCAGCAATAGTGACAATGGAGAAGACATATCCGCCTAGAAGACAATTACTGCAAGCAACAGGAACGAGAATGTATGCTCAGAAACCGATTTCTGGAACACGATTTAGGGTTCCAATCCAACAAGTGTTAAATTGGGTGAGTGTGTGAGAAGTCAGCTTGTAGTTATAAACAATCCATCTGCTATTCCCGCGTTCTCCAGGCCGACAGGAGAGAGCTTGATGATTTAACGTTGTCTTCTCCAGCGCTAGTAGGACATTTGTCGATTGGGCAGACCACAAAGTACTGGCCTAGAATTTAGTATACTACAGAAGACAAGATGATCCAGCGGCATTGAAAAGGGTTAAAAACCAGGAGGAGAAATTGAAGTGCCTTCCGGTGCAAGCTGTAGAAAGAAATCATCAACGAAGGTTGGACAAGGCGGTAATCACTAGGGTGATTACCGCAAGGGAACTGCTGAAGGCAAGGGAACTGCTGATGTTCTCCTGAGAATACACGCGGCGTTAAACACAGGAGAGAACGATATGTCATGTTGCTGCTCGGTGGCATGTCCTCCATCTTCGACTTCTGGTGGCCGCTCGTACTCCAGCAGCTGTACAGACACGATGCCCCCGCAACTTGTACGCTCTAGTGAGGAACTACCTCCAGGACAGAAGGTTAAAAGTTCTCCTACGAGACAGAATCTTCCGGAGAATAGGAATGCCCCCATAGGTCCGTTCTCGGTCGGGGTCTATGGAAACTGATATTCAATGAGTTGCTGGGCGTACTAGAAGAGGAGCGGTTCTCTTCTATAGCCTACGTGGATGATTTGCCCGCTGCGGTACTTTCCAACAACAGAGCAGGTCTAAAGGTAGAAGCCGAACGATGTACCAACCTGGTACCAAGATGGTGTGAAAGGAAAAATCTGAGAATTGCCACAATGAAAATTAAGGCAAGCTACATAACTTTGTCAAGGTCGTCGACCCCCTATGCCCAACCTACGGCGTTCCGGTAACTGCCGAGCACGAATTAACAATCTGCATCACGTTTAAGGCATAAAAGAAAACCCTCTTGAAAAAGATATGCATCTACGTGTTTACTGAGAGCGACCATCTCCTCCTTCTACATGAAGAGAATTACCGGCTTTTGGAAGAGTTCGTGTGCGGAAGGAAGGTGAAAGTAAGACCAGAACAATTTAACCTTTGCGTCCTTATAGCTAGCCTGTTTCATCGGCTGCTGGAAGAATTCCCGATGGACGGAGTTGAAGATTATCGCCAGAGATAGCATAATGGATGCATCGATGAATGCTACCCCCCACCAAAACTCGTTTTACCGAAAGGCAATGTAGGTTGTACCAAATAAATAAATAAAAATTGTAATTGTATAACAAACTAATAGTGGTTTAGTCGACATTGACATTACATAATAGAAAAATATAAGATATTTTATTTTCTAAATAAATTTATTTGATATATTTGATGACTGAATCAGAAAAAAAAACAAAAAAAAAACAGATCTTTGCTAACTGGGAGTCTTGTAAAAATTACAGTAAAATATAAAAAAAAAGTATTATTAAATACAAAGTTGACACAAACAGATAGTTACTATACAATAGGCCAAAATCCTGAGAAACAAATAGAAAAAAAGTATGATATACAAAATCAAATACTGGAACTTTACAGATCCTTACTACAAAACAATCCTTACTGGACTGAAATTCATCCATCCAATAGTTTCTGAAAGGATTTAAGATACCGGGAGTAATTTAGAAGATAGGCAAAGAAATGAACATTTGAGTAAGGCCACAACACGAAACTATTGTTTGTTGAAAACACTCAACATAACTTTGATGAGATTAAGCTAGTTTAAACCAACTCCCATTAAACAATGAAAATTAAATAAAATAATCCTGCAGGAGTAGGGAGAGGGGAGGCTAGAAAGGAAATGAAATATAATCTGCGATGGAGGGATGGAGGGGAGAACAGTGGAGCTAAAGAAGTTAGAGAACAATTAAAGTACAATACAATTTCCTCTCTTGTTCTAGAAAAGTGGAAACAACTCTTAAGGAGTGCCACTGCAATAAGCTTAGAATACCCAAGCAGCTGGTTCTCCAATTACAAATTAAATAGGAGAGAGTAGAAAGGAGTCCTAAAATATTAATTCATGAATAGATAACAGTTAAAATTTATTAGATTAGTTATTTATAATAACTTTCTTGAGAGTTACAAATTGATTATTACAAAACAAAAAAATACTACAGGTTAAATATATATGTAGTTTTAAAGGCAGTATCGTTTATTTTACAACACAATATATCGAGCCAGTCATCTTTAAAAAAAAAAGAATGGAATGGAATCTGTACCAAAGAATGGAATATGCATAATAAATCACAGCCCTCAATATTGACAATTATGTCATTATTGCTAAACAATTTCAAACGAAACCTTTAGCCTACAAATAACATCTCATAACTAATTTTCCAACGTTTAAAAGCCATAATCATGAATGAAAACCACAAAAGAACGTCCATAGCCTGACCATCTAGAGACAGTATATAACTGGTACATAGTTTATATAAGATAATACATATATTAAGATAATATATAATACATAATCTAGGATATAAAGATCCGGCAATAAAACAGGATGATTTCAAAATTATCTTAAATTAAATTATTCATTCCAGATTTCTGTGTTCAGTAGTGAATTAATCAAATAAAGTTTAAAAAAAATTATTAAAGAATTGATTTCTTATTACTATTTCATGTATATATAATAAGTTCAAGAATAGTCAAAGTAAACTCGGGCCGAATCGTGAAAGTTCAAACATTGCAATTTTCGTTTACAAAATATAAATAATAGATCTTTATTGATCATTTTTGGCACTTTTTGTATAAATCAGCGCTTTAATAATACCGTAATACATTATTCAAGAAAGGCGGTCGATGTTGGCTAGTTTCATTTAAAAAATATTTCTACTTACCGTTTCAATCAAAACTAGCATTAAACCTTATTTAATATTTGGCTACACCATGATTGTCCAAAAAAACCATAATCTGATTAAATGTGAAAGTGATTTTTTTTCGGGTATTCACATTGAATTATTTTGTTTATTAAAAAACAAAAATCGCCCAAAAAAATATCAAAATATTCATAAAATAGGATCTTTCCAGAATATAGATATGCAATTACGTTTTGCCCGAAGTTGTCCTTTTTTGAATAATTTCTGTTTAAACTTTTTATTGACTGTTAATGTTGGTTAGTTTCACTATTATTACTTATTTTTACAGTTTCAAACAAAAACACAGTTTACACCATAACAGCAGAAAAACCAAAATCTGATTAAATTTGAAAGTGAAATTTTTTTCGGAACTTCACATTATGTTATTTCTTATATTTTCAATATACGAAAATTGCTCAAAATCGCTCAGAAAAATATCAATATATTCCTAAAATAGAACCTTTATAGATTATAAATATACAATTACATTTTGTCTCTATTTTGAATAATTGCTGTTACACCTTCTTTTTTTTTTACTGCCAATGTTGGTTAAGTCCATTTAAAATTATTTGTATTTATTATTTCAAACGAAATTTACATTAAACGTTATTTTTTATTTGTTTAGGGTCATTTTATCTATTTTACAACAAAATATGGTACCTGATGAATTAAAAGAACTAACAGTTGAAGACTCACAAGCTTTTAAATTTTAAACATTATTTCGCTGAGTGCTTTTTAGAAATTTAGAATTTCCTATAAAGTGCAAAATAAATACATTTTTTTTACCGTAATATTTCAAATAAATTATGTTCACAGTAATATTATTTTATTTTCTATTTGATATATTTTATAGTTTTATTGTATATTAGGATAATATTACAAATCTACTAATATTCCATATTTATATACATAAATAATAATAAATTCGGGAAAATATTGCATATTATATCATTTTTTTTATGTATTTCCGGAAATAGAGCTATAACCTCTATTATGAGAAATAGAGCATTGAAATAACTTTGAAATGATGCCAGAAGCAACATTGCAGGATGAGTAGAAGTAGTAGCAAATGTCCAGTTTTCGTATGGCTCATCCCTCTGGCAAAACTTTCTCTGACTGGACAGTTATTAAGTTTTGTTAGAATGAATTTGTTTAGAATCTTCCAATGAGAACATAATTATTATTCTTGCCTGCAGTCATAACCAGTTCAGTGCACTAAGTTAGCAATAACTCTCATATTTTTTTCTCACAGGTCAAAGCTCGGGATTTAATGAGTACCGGGGAAGGCCTCAGAAAATTTCAACTGGGCCAGCTCCAAATAGAATGATAATCCACCTCAATCTATTCCCAAAGAAGACTGCACACCTCAGGTAGTGTATATTTTCAGAAAACAAAAAAATCTTTAATTTTCCAAACCATTAATGTCATTTCCTATTTACTAAATTTAAGTCTTAAGCGTGCTTGGCGTACTGTCATTTTAAATTAGGCAATAGTGAAATTATGTTTATATTTAAATACAAATCGTATTTCAAATGAAAATAAAAATCACAACAAACCACAAAATATTATATAGAACAAAAAAGTTTACTATTCATGCATCGGAAGAAACTTCTCCGAGCTTGCTTTAGCAATAATATAACCCATAAAAAACATACAAGATTCGAGTAACACTAAGTAGAAAATGAGTGAAACTCTAGTAATTTTTAAATGTGTGATATTACAGAACTAATAATAATAAGTGTTGAGAATTCTGAATGAAACCACAAACGCCGACTGATAATTTTAGAATACTAACCCGCAACACTGTACTGCAGTCATGGTAGCTTTCACTATATGTACGGCGCAATATTAGATTAGCATCATGAAAATATAGCCAATATTGATATTACATCTCTTCCCGATGTAAGTTTTGTCTATTAAACTAAAATATCTGATGTGGACAACATATGACTTCCTTCTACGCTATAAATCGGTGGTTCCTGAATTTGGTTACTAGTTTCCGAAGATTACAATATCTCAAAAACGACACTCGGCGTCCCGACATCCATCTATTGACACACACACACACACACACATACACACACACACACAAATTGGGAGAAAACCAGTATTTTACACTCAATTTTAACACATAAAACAAATAATAAAAATGTTTAATTGGATTTGAAACCAAATTGCGTTTGTAACCTTTATTACCGAAACATATGATTTATATATTTAATTTAAATGTAATTTTTGATGTAAGTTTATTATGACCTTCAAGTAATGTACTCTTTTCGACTCACCAATTTTAACAAAAATATAGTAAATACATTTATATCGATATGAAAGTCCTATTTACCAAATTTGAGATGTTTTACATTATATTTTAATATAATTTTTGATAAAAGTCTAATATGTCCTTCAAGTAAAGTACCGCTTCCGGTTTTCCAATTTAGACGAAAATCTAGTCTGTTATTCAAATCAATATATAAGTAATAAATACTAAATTTGAAAAGTTTTTCGTAGTATTTTAATATAATTTTTGATGGAAATCAATTAAGAACTTCAAGTAAAGTACCACTTCCGGTGATCAAGCAGTGGCCAAAAACGGAGGTTTACAACTAGGTTTTACAACAATCCCAAATACAAAATTTCAACTTTCTACGACTAACCGTTTTTGAGTTATGCGAGATACGAACGTACGTACGAACGTACATACGACAATGGATTCAGGAATGGTCAAGATGGATATTTCCGTTGAAATCTGAAAACCGAAAATTTTCGCGATTACAATACTTCCTTTACTTCGTACAAGGAAGTAAAAATCATTTCCTGTAAATATACATTTACATAAAAGTATTTGATGTGCATTCGATGTTACACATCGAAGAGTCGAATACTATGATAAATCGCATATCTTGCATTCCTTAATTTTATTAATTTACCAAAAGCATATTTGCAAAAGAAAAGAAAATTTTATAAACAAAAATCTAGGCCTCAAATAAGTAAAAAGGCCCTGAGATAATAAAAATATTCGCAACGAGGAAGTTAAAAGTAAAATAAGCTCTTTAATTGTCTCCTGAAATGTAGCTATATTCACATTCCTTACTTCGTAAGTGCATATCGTGATGGCAAATAAATAATCTTCCTTCACTAATCCCCCAAAAAATACTTTATTGGTATGAAATAAGTACAATTAACAAGTCATGTCACTTAAATGAACTAGAGCTTACACTAGACTAAACATCTACTGAGTCAAGATTGAACTCGAACTGTTTACTGACTAGAACTGAATGACTGACTGATCAGCGGTGTCGGGCAGGGGGTGTATATATATATATATATATATATATATATATATATATATATATATATATATATATATATATACACTTAGAAGAGTGCTGACTACAGCTGTACCGATAAGGGTGGTTATGAGGATTTATCTGAAGATATTGATATACTTATTTATATTGGGTTGAGCTGGACCAGAAAGCCTATGCCTAAGAGAATCCCATCCCATTCACAAAGATATAATTTAGTGTGCTATGAAAGGAATCTAAAATGTTTTGTTCGGTATAAAAAGCAAGATTTTTCATTTAGATGCTTGCAGTCAAATCTCATCACGCTGATTTTGTTCAAATTATCTGCATTATCATCCTGTAATGCAATGAGGAACTACATGACGACCTATTTCAGTTCTGCGTAGTAAGAAACGGACCAGAGAATAGAATTACGATAACTGCAGCCGACAGGACAGTATTCAAAGGCCAGCACGTGTTGGTTCATCAGCCACTATTTGTCCCAAGCTAAAGTAAACATTCAGCAACATACAAAGTAAACATTCAGCAACAAACAAAGAAAACACACAGCAGGCCGTACTTTACGACGAACATAAATAGTTATTTAGTGGGAACAAGTATAATTACTCCTAAGTAAGGGGACATGATAGATTAGAAATTTTCTTTATGCTACTGATAAATACATAATTAGGAAAAGAAAAAGAAATAAATGCACTACTGAAATTGCCATGCTCAAAGTTGAAGATGAGTTGCATTGCAAAACCGATTTATCTCAATGCTGATTCTAATTTATTCTTGTCTTACGGATTAAAGCACGTTCTTCATGTACTCGTATTTAATTCGCTGCTATTAAATTTTTGTGCGAAATAATTCTATGTGGCTTTCTGTATCAGTAACAATTTAAAATGCATAAAGACAATACCTTTACACATCTACGCATATACGCATAAAGCATGTTACTATATTTCAATAAAACAAAAAAAAAAATCAGAAGATCGTTCAGAACCTATTAGAATTGCAATTATTTTCACGAGGTATAATTCTTGCTACATGATACGATTTCGAAAACTAAGAATACCGTTCATGACTTCTACTTTCTATTCTTATTACATCACAAACCCCCTATGCAATGGACTCAACATAACATCAGTACTCCTGCCTGTGTTAAATATAGCTTTTGTCATATAAATAATTATTTTAAATCATGTTACTGAAATGATTATTTCTCACAGTAGACGAAGACCCGGCTTGTTGGAGGAAGAATCATTGCAAGAGCGCATCGATGGTATGTTAATTAATTGACTGTATACTACTGTGAAAAAGAAAAAAAAATGTTCTATAACCACTTAGTAAATAAATTAACTTTATTTATTTATTTATACTACATACTATATTCAAACCATAGTACATACCAACCTCTGTCAAATTTTATTTCAAATAACAAAAAATAAATCTTGTTACTGGTTATTTTTAAATTACGTACATTAAGTTCACTACTTATTTATAATTAAGCATTATACTGATTATAATGTTTAATAGTATTCAATTTTTATTTCCCAAAACAAATAAGTAATATAGTTTAATATATTAAATTAAAAATATATTGTGTAATAATTGTATATAATAAAAAAAAAATATATATACAGTGTGTTCCCAAAAAAAGATAACTCTTGAGGTTTTCAGAGAAAATATAACGCTGAAATCAGAAAAGGAAGTCTTGACCAGTTTCCAAAATAAGAAAAAAACGCGAAGAAATAGAAAGAAATTATATGAAAACAAATTAATAAAGAACACATAAAAAAAAAAATATGTTTTTCGACACTTTCAAAATAAAAAATCGGATCAAAACTAACGTCATGGACAATTAGCTTTGGCATTTTATGAGACCAGTAGTAGCTGGATACATCACATACACGATCTATGGATTTGATCAATCAATTTGGTATTGGTCTCATTCGACACCAAATCTTAATCCAAGACGTTTCGATCTGTTTTTTTTTTTTTTATACAATGACTCGTTCCTTCATCAATTGCCAAAGAAGTGTCGTACAACGTATTTTTTCGTATATTTTTTTCTCATGTTTTTGGCCTGAATGCAGGTCAAGACTTCATTTGCTGACCCGTGTTGTATAAGAACTAATATTGCATAAACTAACGATAATAGCGCATACAGTTACATTAAAAAATATATATAGATATTTATATTAAAAACAAATGACTAATAAAACTTTAAAAAATCTGAAATTGCAGAGGAAATGTTCCAAGAAGAAGGGCCTATGGAAACTACAACTGAGATCGATGATTTAACTGTTGAGTCTACAACAGAAAGGACTGACAAATGAAAACCAAAAAAATAAAAACATATTTATTTTTTCCGATTAATTCATAAAAAATTAAAGTTGTAAAAAGTTTATTTATAGCTCAATTGTTAAGATTACTTTTTTTTAAGAGATAATAAAAAGTTGTTTTGATTTTATATATATACATACATTTCTCTATTTTATAAAGTTCGAGAATCACAATTTACCTGATCCCGCATGTACCCGTTATAATACATTAACTGGAGTTTGTTCTGTATAATATGAGTACTTTGTAATAGCCTATGATTTATCTGACTCATGCAATGATTATTTTTCGACAAGTTTCGTCTTTCTTTTTCCTTTTCACAACATTGTCTTACATTACAGTATTATCAAACATTGTCTAACATTACAGTATCGGCATTATATGAAACAGTCTAATACGACGATTAACTATTTTATTAATTTTGTGATTAACATTTTTATAAAAGATAATCTTGACCCCTGGCAATTCAGATAGAATACCATTCGAGAATTTAGGTACCTACACAAAAAAGACAAAACGAATGACTGAAAAATGCTTGGAAAGAAATCTAAGTATGAAAATAATACGCAAAACACGAAACAAGCAACCACAATAGATTTATTTCTTCATTGAAGATGTTTAACAAAATAAGACTGAAATTGAAAAAAAAAAACCTTTACAATTGGAACCAAGTTCAATATACTATAAATATTTACCTGGAATGCTAAAAAGATAATTTCATAATCATGAGGTGTATTTTTTTCAAAGCTTTTAGAAAATTTAAAGTTGTAGTTGCGTGATTATTTGGGATAAAAAATTATCTAAAATCTGTACTTTATTTCAGCTTTTTAAGGTTTAGCCAATTTTTCCATTCGTTGAGAAACCAACCATGATTCCAGGGTTACCGGACATCATAATTCGTATTTCGAAGAGATACCTTTATTTGTCTCCCTATTCATATATATATATATATATATATATATATATATATATATATATATATATATATATATATATATATATATACATAACTATGTACGTTGCTAATATTATTGTATATACAGACTTTTTATGTCGATTTTTCTTTTTTTCTTTAACAAAAGGAAATTCGAACTGAGTTCTGCTTGTTTATCAAAAGTATAATATACCTGTTGAGTTCCTCGGATTGAGAAGGAGCACATCCATAACTCTCATCCATAATTCCAGGTTTTGGTTTTTGCTCTAATTAACTTAACTAATTATTTTTTTTTTACTTTGTGTTGTGACTAGCAGTTGTGAATAGAATTATTCAAAGACAAAAAATCACAAAAATGAATATAGGTTTATATTCCCAAAAGCTCCTAGTTGTTTATTAGACACAGAATTCTTGAGTAAACTTACTATAAATGGATATTGCTAAAGCAGTCGACACTTTGCAGTTATAATCTTTAACTGCATGATATGAATTCGTATTGGAATGAAATTTTAAATTTTTATACGTATTTTTGACATTCTAATTTTTCAAATGAAACATAATGAATGCCAGTTTTAGTAAAAAAAAAAATAGCGCGATTTCCGGTATGTTCCCAATCGCCACTAATGATTAAGTTGTTTATTTTTATATAT
Source organism: Rhaphigaster nebulosa (assembly GCA_948150685.1). Taxonomy (NCBI): domain Eukaryota; kingdom Metazoa; phylum Arthropoda; class Insecta; order Hemiptera; family Pentatomidae; genus Rhaphigaster; species Rhaphigaster nebulosa. The sequence continues at coordinate 87,747,388 of OX411310.1, forward strand.
TTATTTAAACTAATGAAATAGAGGAGATATTCCAGGGAAAAACGAAAAAGAAGAAGATTAGGACAACAAAAATTGTTATAAACATTCAAATTCATTCATTTAGGAAAAATAAACAACGTTAAAAAATAAAACATTGTCTAAGAGTGTAATTGAAAACCAAATTTTTACATTGGAATTCCATAAAAAGATAGAAAGCAATTAAAGTGCATTTCCTTTTTGCATTTAAAACAACTAAGTTCAGCGTTTACATCTATCTGAAGAGCTGACAAGAAACTGTCCATCTTTCTTCCTGAGGGTTGGAGTGGGATGACTTCATGGTTCTGGTCGGTTCCTTCAATTCTTGGCAAAACTCAAATGAGACCCAGCGCTACTGCATTCCGGAATTCTATAATGACGCCAAATTTGCATATTATTTGGTCCATTGATTACGAATAGTACCAGTTATCTTTAAGCCTTTTCAAGCTAAGCCATTCAGTAGATCGTAGAGAAGAAATTAAAAAAAATAAATAAATAACTCTATTCACGAAGAAGATAGAAAGCTATTTACAACTCCACTTCCAAGTTATCTCATTGCCTTTTTTATCTGCATAAACCTCCATCTGATATAGATATCCACCAGAAATGCAAATCATCCGGGTCTTGAATCCTAGACTAATCGGTTTTCACTGAATGAACAATTTTGAAGAATGATGCCAATAATAAATAATTCAATATACCATAGTTTCATCAATAATAAATAAGTGAAGCGGGTATGCAGGAAGAGTCAAGATGAGCAAGTCAAACATTCACTCTAGTCAGTTCCCACAAATGTTCCCAAACTGGTTTACAAAATTACCAAATTACAATACGAATTGGGAAGACGTCTGGAATTCGTAGTCTACCAAAGTGCAGTTCATATTATTCACACCTGTTAATATTATTAATTATACCCATTTGAATATAAGAAAAAAACATTACTGTCGAATTTATTCTTTTGTTATAAAAATAAATTAAAACGAGAAAAAAATAATAAAAAGGTATATTTTTTGTACCATACTTCCAAAAATCCTAACACAAATTTGAAATATTTGCTCAGTTTTTGCATCCAAAAACAACTATTGACTAAATATAAACAAATAAAAATATTGAGTGAGTTTTCACTTTTAGATAAATATTTATAAAAAAATTCCAAACATTTGGTTGCCAAACGGGAACATTGGCCGCTAAAAGGTTAGAAATAAGAATAATTTTGTATTATTTAGTATGTCACCGTCAAACACAATTTATAAGTATAGCATCTGGAACTTAAAAATTATTTTACACTTATAGTATTCAGTAGCTAGTAAAAAGAGAGCACCATTAGATAGCGAAAACGTAAAAATAGCGAAATCCAACCAACTGTATAGATTACAGAACTAAGGGGAATCTTTTGAAATAATAATAAATAAATTCACGATGCCAATAGAAAGTACACCGTTGGCATTTATTCCAAATAAAAGCGTGATCTCAAATGGTGGGGCACAGATTGTTCCCGTAACTTCTGTTACTTGTACAGTTTACCCTCAAAGCAATTTACAGAATGGTGCTATATTTTACCCAACAGTATTTCTTTTACGAAACCATTTCCTTTCCATTTTTGTTGCTTTCTCTAAGATCTAGAGAAGAAATACTCTAGTAAATACTCCCAGTGTATTTTACATAATAAAAACCTTAAAAACGGGCCATAGCTACTCCTGGGTATTATCAAATTTAAGTCTTTCTTTTTTTTTTTAACTATTCATTTGCACCTGTCTAACACAAGAGACAACCAGCAAATAGATAGTGATAAAAAATAGTGATAAAAGATGGACATAGCATGATAGGCATGGGGAAGAAAAGTCCACCAGTACCTCTTCCCGGTATTGAATTAATCATGTAATTCAGGAAAGGAGATCTCTCATCCAGCTCCTTTTTAATTTTCTCCTAATGCCCATGTCAGCCGTAGCCATATCGTATATCAGTCTATTATGTCCGTGAAGGTTATTTTGAAAACGGGAATAAAGAATAAGAGAGAGCGGGTCATGTTGTAACAAATTATGATTATGAATTTTTGAAGTGACGAGGTTTGCAGTTTCTCTTCTTCTTTCTCACTTAAAGTTTCCAGAACTCATAACATGTACCTTTCCTCAACATCTCTATAAACATCGTTGTGTTCCTAGTGGCTAGTGTATAAGAAAAAAGCCAATGTTACCAAGAAAAGTGACCGCACTGAGCCAAAATGGCGTTCAAATATGACGAATTAACGAATTGGACTCGAGTTAATTTTTTGGTCAATGTCACTGTCATTATTCGGCGTTTCGCTTAACTTCGCCATAATAGACTTATTTTCAAATTTGAATATTCAGAGAATTATAAGACATATAATAATAAAAAAAATTAGCTTAGACACGAAAAAATAGTAAATTTCATTAGAGACCGGTAAAGTCAATTTTTTCAAGCCGTTCACACAAAAGTTGAAATTTCAAGAACAACGGCAATTAAACGACCAATAATAACGAAAAATTGTCTACAAATACAACATGTGGAGCACTTATTCTTCTTTGAAAACCAAAATTCACTTATTAAAATATTCAAAATGGCTCCTTAGAAAATCCACTTATTAGCGGTGAAGCGGTAGGGACGTAATCGCTTTCAGTCTTCTTCCATATCAATGAGCATTCATAAATGCAACAGTTATTATCTCGATCGAAATCATATATTTTAATTACATTAACGTGCTTATATTAGTGCAAACATAGTGCCAGTAACAATTTTTTTATTATTTTTTTTTTAGTTGTTTAGTCTGTTTTGAGGACTTATAAGACGGGCCCACACTTCCACCTCATTCTAACTAAACATATATACTTAATTACCTGAATACCAATGTTCCCATAATAAGTGGATGCTCTATTTCGAAATATTTTATTTGATTAATGAGAAATACGCTTAATTAGAAGAAACAATATTAATTTAAAAGTTTAGTGTGATAAGCTTCCATAGACAAGGATTCTTTCTGATGGTCGCTTGAACTCTAGGCCCAGAGTTCCTAGTGATATAAAAATACTTTTATGCCCCGTCATTAATTTATACTATATTGCACAACAAAAAGTACATGATTATTTAGTAATATAGTAATTGATTATTTATAGTTAATATAGTAATTGATTATTTATGTTAATAATCAACAAAAATATTACTATTCTTCATTTACATTGGGATTCTAAATTATTTTATGAAATTAATCAAATTAGATTAAGAAAAATTACCTTATTAATTCTACAAAATCTTTATTAATAAAAACTAATTTAAATAATAAATATATTAATATTTTGTAATGTTTCGGCCTTTTTAATCCATTTATTGGTCATTATTGGCCAACATATTTATATTTATCATATTTATTTATATTGATATATATATATATATATATATATATATATATATATATATATATATATATATATATATATATATATATATATATATATATATATATATATATATATATATATATTTATCATATTTATTTAATTATATTTATATTTATTTATTTATATTTATATTTATCATATTTATTTATTTATATTTATATTTATCATATTTATTTATTTATATTTATCATGTGAATTATTTTTTCATTAATAAAGATTCTGTGGGATTAATAAGATAATTTTTCTAATTTGATTAATTTTATAAATGTATTAAAATATCAAGGATTTAACTTTATTTTTCCTGAAATCCAGAAAATATAATGCGTGAATTCACCCACTCATCAAAATATTCATATAGGAAAATGAATAACCGAACAAAAAAAATCTTGCATAAAATTATTAGTGCTGTGCTATCGAGAAATATTAGTGAGATTTGACTGTGATTTTTTTTTTAAGCGAACTTAAAAACTAACAAATTCTATGTATTGAGTCGAATTTTATAAATATATTATACAGGCTAATAAACATAGACGTAATAAGATCCTTAAAATCCTCTATGCATTTAAGGTTTTCCAAATAATATCCTATATTCGAATATTTTTCTTCTATGTGTATAGTCATTCCTATAGTGGTAGCTACCTCTTCTTCTGTATTATTGGATGTGCAAATAAATGCGAATAAAATAAAATAGCAAAATTACTAATACCATATAAATTCCAACGATAACCCTTGCTTCCTTCACAAAGTCAGTTTACAGGGTAACTATTAACGTGGCAGAGGAAAAGCTTTTAACCAATAATAATGCACCCCTTTTAGCAAATTATGGAATATCAGCAGCCTTTATGCTACGGTTAAGAGTCTACTGTAAGTTGTGCTTTGGTAGTATCATCACCAATTATGATCTTAAATATTGTTAAAGGAGGCTATTAAAAATTTTTCGTTAGTATTTAACTTGTTTTTAGCATATTTTTTTTTTAAATTGAATCAAAAGTTAAGTAATCTGAATAAAATTTATAGATACTGACAAATAAATATTACCTTTGGATGAATTGAGTAGCAAACTGAAACCCATGCCAATCCATTGTGCTAATTCTGATTAAAATCAGAGAAAAATTAAGGATGGAATGGGCCAGGGGTATAGGAGATATAGGGTTTAAAAGCTAACATTGGCGCCAATGGGAGATATTCTAAAAGTTTCTTTTAAATATTGATTTTTTATTGTCATTTATGAAGCGGGGTGGAACAGACGGTGGGGTGGCACTCTCTGAAGGTATTCTCCCACTGTCAAATCAAGATTAGTGGCGATGAGGGTCCTCCCTGACTACTGAATGTCCTAGATCTTGGGATTTCTAGGTGCTTGCAGGTTTCAGATGGAAGCTGTGGACTCCCAATGTTCCAGCTGCGGAGTCCCGGAGACTGCAGAGCATGTGGTTGCATCTTGTACCGCGCATGATGCCCTCAGTGCCGGATTATATAAGCCCGAGGCACATCAAATTCTTTGTTGGGCTGAAGGCCTGTACCAACCCTCTATTCAGAGACATCGCCCCACCACCAAGGCTTGGTCCCCTTGGTCTGGACTCTGCAGTCTAAACCCATTTCTCCTTATTCCTTAACCAGCAAAATGGTTCCTCCCCATTCTCTACAAATTAGTGAGGGCCAATGCCTGCATGTGAAACCCCTGTACGCAGCGGATATTTAAACATCTTTGCCTTGGAATACCTTCGGGTAATGTAAGGACTTGAGATATAACATCATAAAGATATTGTTCATTTAGGTATATAAAAGAGATTTTTAAATAAACGGAGGATAACAAAAATTATGTAGTTTCCGAACTTTTGTCGATGGATAAATATAATGATATAAATATGTCATACATAAATATATCATACATAAAAATACTGATTTACAAATATTTTATCAGTCCAATGTCTTCGTACTATGAATAAAATAAGTACGAATGAAATGAAACGACTCTAAATGTAGATCATTTTGTGTTAAACTATCAGTACTTGTAAGTGTCAAGAGAAACATTATAGCGAGTCCATTAAGCTATCTTGCTTGCTACAAATTAGTGAGGGTCAATGCCTGCATGTGAAACCCCTGTACGCAGCGGATATTTAAACATCTTTGCCTTGGAATACCTTCGGGTAATGTAAGGACTTGAGATATAACATCATAAAGATATTGTTCATTTAGGTATGTAAAAGAGATTTTTAAATAAACGGAGGATAAGAAAAATTATGTAGTTTCCGAACTTTTGTCGATGGATAAATATAATGATATAAATATGTCATACATGAATATATCATACATAAAAATACTGATTTAGAAATATTTTATCAGCCCAATGTCTTCGTACTATGAATAAAATAAGTGCGAATGAAATGAAACGACTCTAAATGTAGATCATTTTGTGTTAAACTATTAGTACTTGTGTCAAGAGAAACATTATAGCGAGTCCATTAAGATATCTTGCTTGGAAATTTACGTTTTATTTTAAGTCCAAGTGATTCTTCATTCATCTCATATTAAGTGCTAATATGGGATTAATATGAGTAAATGATTGATGTAAGTAATTTATGCCTCATGAAGATGTAAATACAAAGTTGCGTTAGTGAAGAGATATGCATTTTTAATATTGTTTTTATTACGTTTGTTTTTGGTTAAAAATACATTAATAACAAAGTGAAATTATTAGGGCTAGAAGAGAAGACGCAAAGTAAAATCTAGCCTAAAAGAAAACTGATATCAATATTGATAAAATAAAATGAAAAATCTTAAAAATAATATCACGTAAATTAAATCTAATTTCCTTTATTATTTAAGACGGTTGAAATTAAAATCGATTTTTAAACATTTAAATTTGCGTTTCTTGGAGACATAAGCTTATATATCGCGGCTTTTCTTGCTCCATCAGTGGGAGAAGCCCACTAAAAATTAAATAAATGAGTTCAAAAATACCATATTTAAAAATAATAATAATAAAATGAACGCATTTATAACTCGAAATCGGTTTGCAGTAAACTGACCGAGAAAAAAAAAATTAAAAACAATCATTTTATAAAAAAAACAGGCATAGTAAGAAGGAATGAAAAATTAAGAATCACGTATTAGAGTTAGGAGGTAGAAGCCGGAATAGAAAGGTTTGCAAGATAACGAAAATTTATATGAGAAGGAAGGAGAGTGAGACTAAAACTAAATAAATGTGGGTTCAAAATGGAGGGATGGTTGAAAGATAATTTTTGAGACCGAGGCCGATTGTCAACTCAGAGTGATGGCTTCATATTCATCATCAGCCCATCTGAAATTATTTATGTCTTTTGTTTTGTTTAAATTAATTTATTTAAAGATAATTAACCCTATAATATTAAACCTTCGTCAAAGTCAACCGAATAATTCTTAGTAAAACTATTACCGAAAACGTTAGGAGGGTCAATCTGAGCAGCTGATAAATGACTGAGAGAAAATAAATATTTTCTTTTATTTGAACCAAATAAAAGAAAATATCACCTTTTTATAATCAGATCTGTCTTAACAAAACATACACCGTCGATACGACGAAAGTTTAGCAATACACGTAAAACAAATTTGTCACTTTGTAACAATGCTTCTATCTGTACTAAGGGTTAGTAATCCGAGTAGATTATTATTATAATTAATATGAATGGATTATTCCACACAGAAAACCATAAGTCTATAGAAGGAATTTATTATTATTTATTTTACTATATAGTTTACTATTATACTCGAAGAGTGAGTATGTACTCAACTAATACTAATAATGACTTTTACTCTGTGTTAAAGGATCACGATCTCTACTACATCTGTCCAGACAGAATTTTATTTATAGAATTATTTACAGTTACAGTTGCTGACAACAATAGAGCGAACAGTTCCAAATAACCTCTATCCTCAGCAAAAAAAAAAATTATACTTAACCTCATTGAAATTTAGGTTACTAAAATTGGGTAAAACTACTTTAAAGTCATAAAACATAACGATGATGTTTCGGATAATGCATGAGGAGCACTTGGCAACTTTCAAATTCGTTTTTCTCAAAACAAAGCACCTCAATTATTATCTTATTTTTAATAAGGAAAAAAAAATTCAAGAATATCCCAGGACTTGTTAAATTACTTTACTTTAAAGTAGTACCTAAATTATCTCACTAACCTATTTACAATTTATTTATACAAGTCTAAGCATTTGTAATAAGCTAAAACTTAATTAAGAGTTTAATTTATCCTTATAATTAATTATATCTGCATAGTAGCTGAATTACTACCGACAAGGTAATTTGTAGTTACTTCAAAAGAACAAAAGAAAATTTAACAACTCTTGTAAAATCTCATATAGGCCAAATTCCTGTATCTTTATGTTATTTGATTATTTTGGTAAACTTAAGGGAGTCGTTTATCATTTTAAGTAATTTATTCTGGAATGTTTGAGAACAGTCATATTATGTAGCGCAGTTTAAACTGCAATGTAAAAGTAGCAAGTAACTTTTAGTTGATAAGGAAGTTTGCCGACATAATGGAAAAATAACCTGAAAGAGAGCTCATCAATTTCAATATGGTATCTTGAGGTGGGGTAAGTGCGTTCGAAGGCTTATAATATTAATTTTATAATATTCGTTCAGTAGTGTTGAAGTGATCAAAAAATGTTTATTTTTCACATTTTAGGTTATAAGTCCATTTTAACACTATTGGATTAATATTAAACCGTTTAGAGCCTGTGTACGCACTTATCCCAAATCACTTTATTTTATAAGCTTTCTATCCAAATGAAAGCCTTGATTCCTAATGAAAGGAGACCATCAGGTATTATTCACTATTATATATTTATCTATTATTATTTTGTGAACATAATTGCTACATATTTATTGATATTTGGTATCAAGTGGCCATCTAAGGAGCCGATTTTGCTAACTTTATGTTACCCCTCTCAGCATGTGCTATTTACTTGAAGTTAATTTTAATCCTAGATTACTAAACCTCAATGTAGGTATCTTTTTTACCAGAGAGTATTAAAGGAAACAATATGAACGAATAATGATCAACTTAACATTTTTAATATTTTAATATTAAAAAATAAACAGATACACATATAAAACATGAAAATTAAATCTGCAAAACCTAAAAAGTTCGAACGATTGTATAAGAATGTTAATAATATTAAACAAATATATTTTCACTTTTATTATTATTTTTAGTGTAGCGAAAAACAAATTACATAGCGCTATACGATAATGAAGTTGGCTTAAATATAAGTTGGTTAAATTTTCCTAATTAAAATTTATTTCAAGAAGTAAAGTATAGATTGGCTAGTTGGCTAGAAACTATGCAACAAAAACTTTTGCAGATCATTAACATAAGCCAAATTATGAATCGAAAATTAATCAAATAAGTAATTTATGAAAACGAAGAATAAATAGTCTCAAATTTGATTTAAAATGAAAATGAAAATGTCTAGAAAGTTCTAATACATTATAAGCATCACTTGAAAAAATTTAAAAATATAACAGCAAACAAAATAAAACCTTCACAGAGTAACGGTTAGTGTTTCCACAGATCTATTTGGAAGTGAATATCATTCCACAATGAGTAATCATACAATTATTTTAAATTCAACAAATGGCATTTTTAATAGTCACATTTTCACAAAATTCGTATCACTGAGCTACGTTAAATCGTTCAGGTACAAATCAGAATACAGGATATTATCATACTATTTAGTACGAAATCTAAAATTTCATTTTTTGGGAAACCATTAAAAAAGTATTAGAAGTAAAGTATAGATTGGATAGTTGGCTAGAAACGATGCAACAAAAACTTTTGCAGATCAATAACATAAGCCAAATTATGAATCGAAAATTAATCAAATTAGTAATTTATGAAAACGAAGAATTAATAGTCTCAAATTTGATTTAAAATGAAAATGAAATTGTCTAGAAAGTTCTAATACATTATAAGCATCACTTGAAAAAATTAAAAAATACAACAGCAAACAAAATAAAACCTTCACAGAGTAACGGTCAGTGTTTCCACAGATCTATTTGGAAGTGAATATCATTCCACAATGAGTAATCATACAATTATTTTAAATTCAACAAATGGCATTTTTAATAGTCACATTTTCACAAAATTCGTATCACTGAGCTACGTTAAATCGTTCAGGTACAAATCAGAATACAGCATATTATCATACTATTTAGTACGAAATCTAAAATTTCATTTTTTGGGAAACCATTAAAAAAGTATTAGAAGTAAAGTATAGATTGGCTAGTTGGCTAGAAACTATGCAACAAAAACTTTTGCAGATCATTAACATAAGCCAAATTATGAATCGAAAATTAATCAAATAAGTAATTTATGAAAACGAAGAATAAATAGTCTCAAATTTGATTTAAAATGAAAATGAAAATGTCTAGAAAGTTCTAATACATTATAAGCATCACTTGAAAAAATTTAAAAATATAACAGCAAACAAAATAAAACCTTCACAGAGTAACGGTTAGTGTTTCCACAGATCTATTTTGAAGTGAATATCATTTCACAATGAGTAATCATACAATTATTTTAAATTGAACAAATGGCATTTTTAATAGTCACATTTTCACAAAATTCGTATCACTGAGCTACGATAAATCGTTCAGGTACAAATCAGATTACAGGAAATTATTATACTATTTAGTACGAAATCTAAAATTTCATTTTTTGGGAAACCATTAAAAAATTATTCAGAATGTCAGTATGAAAGGTTCATAAACAAAGGTAAGCTGTGTATTCTTCAAACAAATTTTTATTTGTTAGTAGGTATTCTGCACTCTAGAGGTAGGACAAACCATTGCTACCTCGATCCATTTGGGTTGATGGTGTCCAGCCATCTAGCTACCAAGAGTATCCGAAGAAATATTTGTTGATTGATTATTGCGTTTCACTGTATTATGTTCTCAAACTAGTAGGAAGAGCTTTTCTACTTAAATTATCTAGCAAAAAAAAAAAAAAACAATCAATCATCTCATAACTCATCTCATTGGCCAAAAATTATATTTGAGAAAAATACAAAAAAAAAGATGTGTGCTTGCAAGAATAGTATAAAGACAATTTTCATTTTCTCTAAAAAAAAATTTTTTTAAAGACGAGAAAAACTGGAAATTCACGTATTTAATAAAATATGGTGAATTCAACACCAAAGAAAAAAAATATATGCCTGCATAGGTATCTATAATTTTGTTTTTCATTTTGTTTTTCTTTTTCTTTTTCTTTCCACTATTATGTATTATTATTTTTGTTTTTGGTTTTATATTAATATTAATAAATATTTGTATTTTTATATGCTCTGACAAATTAGTTTACAACGTGTATATAAGAAACATTTATTTTATCTTAGGAAATATTATTATTTTATCCTTAATGCATCTATCCTTTTAACAGCATCTTTAATCTGAACTCCAGAAATTAATTCTGGATTTAAATTACAAAGAACTAATAAATTCTTTTCCTCATCGAATATAAAAATACAGCCTCTTGTTATGTGTAGGGAAACTTTCCCTGCGTTGTGGGGAAAAGAGGGAGAACCCCCGATATCCTTCGCAGCATCAGCACTCCAGTTCAGCGGTACCTCTCGAACGAGGAGGGTCTGTTGGCGTTGCTGTTCTCTAGTTTCGGAACATCGCATTCCAGGTACACAAATATTCGGAGATTGTCAAGAAATATACCTCATTGAGGAATGGGAAAATGTGACCATAAATGTCTGTTTTCACATCTCAGAATTATTATGAAAGAAAAAAGTTAAACAAATTATTATTATTTTTAAATTTATTTATCATTTTAAAACTGAATGAGATGTAAGGAATTGTGAATGATAAATGATTGGATAATGTTATCGTTTCAGGTAGAATATATGAGATGTAATAAGCAATAAAACGAATAATGTTCTGATTTGAACATTTTGATGTCAAGAACTAGCTAATAATTTTTTTTTAAATAAATGTCTGAAATTTCGAAACCATACTTTCCGAGAGTCACAATATTTTTACTATGATTATTTAGCGAGGAAGATAAAGTATACATTCTTGATACTTGAGTTCTTTAAATTCAAAATTAACATTTGCAATCTCCATTTTATTTAACATTTGCTCAAAATACAACTTATATTGTTGAAAAATAATCCAAGAAACACCTCGTCATAAGTAACAGACAATTTCCAAATACGAAAAAATAATTATTAAAAAAAAAACGCTTTAAAAATAAAAAATAATTAAATTCTTACTATTTCTTTAAGATTTTAAAAATATAATATAAAGTTTTATTCAGAAAAGTGAAATTTTTTATTCTCAACAATCGAAATTTTATTAATAAAAAAATTATAAAAATATACACTTTAAAGAGTAACTGCTTAAAATTTTTTTTAAAAAAACTCAAAATAATGCTTCAATGTATTTCGGTCGTCTGATTCTGGTCAAGTAAAATATAAAGTAAATAATCTATATTATATCATTTTGTTGTTTAAGACAACATTATGTAAGATAACATTGCATATATAGCTGAAAGCTTATTATAATTTGATAATTAATAAAGTTTTACAAAATGTATAAATATATTAATAAATAAACAGTATAATTTTTAATTAGTACAATTTAAGAATATTTATCACTTTGAGAAAAATAATTAAGGACCATAAAAAGTTTATGTAGCAATTCGGCTCAACTGCCAAAAAAATCAAATATTTGTATATAAATTATATATTATGTTTACATTTAGTGTGATCAATTTTAAAATTAACATTAATTTCATTAATTAAAAATTTTAACTTCTCGCTATTGAACATCTTATGTAAAAATATGTACTAAATTGTTTAAAAATTAAAACCCTAACAAAATATCAAAATATTAGCTGACACTAAACAGGCTCAGAAAGCTTTTACAGATGGTGCTGGGAACCTATAGAATCCCTGTCACTTCCATTACGGAATAGTCGTGTTTTCCTTGTTTATCAGACAGCAAACCCTATTGATATACACTATGTATTTTTCCATAGTTTAATCCCTAAAAGTTTTCCATTAACACGATAATAATAAAACAATATTAAGCAAACACCTTTTTGATGAATAATTTTATATATATATATATATATATATATATATATATATATATATATATATATATATAATCATTAATTCAACGCTAATAATTTCAATTCTCCATTAATTTTACTTTAGAGAAATTTTCCTAGTCTATTTCTTACTATGAACTAAATCTTAAATATAAATATCCAAAACTAATATCTACTAGCCACATCAATAAAATTCAAAAGAGAAGTAATAATTTTTATATTTATTTGCAACCTGTTCATTCAACTATAATCCCAATAAGACAATATAAGCGGAGTTGACCTCCTTAAATTCTTTAATTTAATGAATAAATAAAAAAAATAGAGATAATAAGATAATAAAATAAATAATGATATATATATATATATATATATATATATATATATATATATATATATATATAAAATAAATAATGATATATATATATATATATATATATATATATATATATCATTATTTATTTTATTATCTTATTATCTCTATTTTTTTTTATTTATTCATTAAATTAAAGAATTTAAGGAGGTCAACTCCGCTTATATTGTCTTATTGGGATTATAGTTGAATGAACAGGTTGCAAATAAATATAAAAATTATTACTTCTCTTTTGAATTTTATTGATGTGGCTAGTAGATATTAGTTTTGGATATTTATATAAGTATTATTAATTAAATAAATTCTATCCAGAGACAACCTCGAAACCAAAGGATGGTTAGAAAATTAAATAAAAACTACAATCAATAATATTTAAAAATATGCTAATGTGAATGTAACTATATATATATATATATATATATATATATATATATATATATATATATATATATATATATATATATATATATATTAATCAGAACTTTAAATCACTACTTAGCTACTTAGCTAAGAATGTCTGATTAATCTATTCGTGGCTTAATTACATTTCTTTATAAAATATAATAAAGATGGCGACGTCGATTGTTTGAAAAAGGCGTCGGCGCCGTTTAGTAAATTTCACAGAAAACACATGAAACGATTTTTCCCAAATAACAATATATATATATATATATATATATATATATTATTCTACAGTAGAAGTTTATTAACATGGAAAATACCTTTATAATTAGAATACATTTTTAACGCTTCTAGCACTGGCCAGAGTGACGACAGAGTCTTTAGTATATGGCGCTCACCTCATCAATACTTGATTTTTAGACCATTTCCAATTTTTTTTTCGATATATCGTGAGGAAGAATCGATAGAGATGGTGTTTACGTCCCATAATCAATTGAAATATAAATTTAGAATTTTAGGCGCTTAAGCCTTTTTCAAAAAACGATCTCGATATGTACTAAAACTATCATCAAAATAACTTTTGGCAGATTTTGAGTATTTTCATAATATGAACATAACATCACAATATTATAGTTACCTCGAGGAAAAGTTATGCTTAAACAATATGTTTTTGAGTCAGACTTCCTGAAGTCGGTGCTTATAAAATTAAATTTTTCTTTCGCCATATTAAAAATAATTACATTCACAAAAATTGCCTCTCCAAAATCATCTTTTAAAATGCGACCTAAATTATTAACATTATCTTACATATGTCGCCATAAGACTGAACAGAACATATTTAAAAAATAAGCAACACAAAATGAAATAATACCCTTCTAGCGTTATTGTTACAATGAGTAATGACACAATTTAGCAGTAAATGTCCTGTAGCTAGAACAACCGAAGTGACTTAATTTTTAAGTTCAAATAAATCGGTCTTGTAGTCAAAATCTGAATAATGTTGCTAATATCGTTTGAGTTATGCCGGTAAAATGTACGAATAAAGAATGAGAAAACAAAATTCAAACTGAAAGGGTGTTAAAAAAAATCTATTAAAAAAATAAAATAAAAGTGAGGTCGGAAAAATTGGTTTCAATTATCATTTATTCCTAAAGCGAAAGAGCTATTCGGTGGGGAGAGATTTATAGGACCGACCCAAAAATGCGAAGCATCTCTGATGTATGGATATCGTGGTAATTTTGTACGCTTTGATGAATTTTCACTATGCGAGGGTCACTAATCCTAACTTCGAACTAGAGATATAAAAATATTCTGATAAAGAAACAACTTTTAAAAGCTCACATTTTTAGTTTGGCTTATTTGATTAAAAATAATAAACCATAAAAAAAAAATAAAGAGTCGTGTTATTCAATAAATCTTATGCTTTTCGTATTGATATACAAATGTATAAATGAAAATACATTTATAATAAGAGAAAAATCTGGTGCGGTGCGCGCATCACACAACTTTCCCTTACCGCCCTACAATAATTATCTTTTTAATATAATTCTAAAGAGTTCACATAAACAATACTTGAAATAAACTCAGCAGCATTCAATTCTTCTCCCACTTAAGTATAATAAAATAGTTTTTAAAACAATTTTAGTACCCGTTAGTAGCCGTTTTTGAGAAAATTGTAAAAAAAAGTGTAAAATCCATGATATAATAGCTATTTCCGGTTAGTCCGATGCGCTGCATCTTTGCTATTATTGGTCCGATTTTGATGATTCTTTTATTGTTTTTTAAATAATTTAATTATCTTTCATTCAAGTCTATAGATGATTTACCATAAATAGCACGCTTTTGAAGTTGTGCGTAAATAAAATATTCTTTTCATCATAACTTTTTTCCCTGCAATTCCTCGGTGTTGTACCATATATATGAAAAGTTAAAGGTCTTTATGAAGAATAATTTAGGCAAGTTTAATCAAAATCGTTAGAGCCGTTTTCGAGAAAATTGTAAACAATTGTAATATCCATGATATAATTAACATTTCCGGTTAGTCCGATGCGCTGTATCTTTGCAATTATTGGTCCGATTTTGATGATTCTTTTATTATTTTTTAGATGATTTAATTATCTTTCATAAAAGTCTATAGATAAATTACCGTAAATGCATACTTTTTAAGCTAATAAATATGCGCAAATAAAATATTCTTTTCATCATAACTTTTTTCCCTGCAATTCCTCGGTGATGTACCATATATATATGAAAAGTTAAAGGTCTTTATGAAGAATAATTTAGGCAAGTTTAATCAAAATCGTTACAGCCGTTTTCGAGAAAATTGTAAAAATGTGTAAAATCGATTATATAAAGTGGCACTTCTGGTCAGTCGATTTTGACGAAAATGTTGCTGTAACATCACATGCATGTGCTAACCTTAAATATGTAATTTCAGTATCGTACAGCTTTCCGTTTTTGAGCTAGACTGATCACATACACACAGACACACAGACCATTTTGCGAGACTTGGTCATATAGACTCAGGGGACCTTAAAACATGTATTTCCGTTGAAAACTCGAATTCGAAAATTTTCACGATCGCAATACTTCCCTTTACTATATACTTCGTATATAGGTAAGGGAAAGTAATAATTTTATAATATGAGTTTAGTTTTCTTTCTTTTTTTTTATGGTCCTCATGACATGTTTTTTATGGCATCGTGTGGCTTTCAAAATAAATATTTCGTTGAATATTTATAAATAAAAAAAAGAGGAATCCATTGAAGCTCTTAGGAGGCTACACAACGCGGAATTGCGAAGCATACACTCAGTTAATATAATTATAACATAGCATCACGATCGTTGAGTTGTAATATCAGCTATTAGGCTTGGTAATGAACGTATGCGTATAAAGTTATTTAGCCCCGAATCGACAATTAAGCGTCCGAGGTATCGACGCCTTGTGCCTTTAATGGACAAAAATCGAAGTATTTTGTAGCAGGTCTTTAACCATGTAGTATATTTCAGAGATGCATGCCATTGAATTAACAAGTGTTTGTAAACAAATATAAAGCTTCATTTTATACTTATACACTTATAATATATACTTATACATACATATACTTATTAGTTAAACATGGAAATAAATGAGTTATCAATTTCGGCTAGTTGAATTTTGAAATTTCTCACGAAATTATATTTATCGATTAAATAACTCTTATTTGATTGTGTGAGTGGATTTTTCTATTGAAAAAATGGGAGACGGAAGTAAATATTGCTGTTAATTTTTAAATCTTATCATTCAAACTTTGGCAAAAAATATGGTGCAATTTTAATTGGTTTAAGTTCGTTTCATAATCTAGATTATTCTGTTAATCTTAGCAGAAACTAACTGTAGCATTATTTTTTCTAATTTTAAACTCCGTATTTGACAAAATCTATATTTACAACATATACAGCCACATTATATTTATATTTATTTTACTTTAGGAATTAATGATTTCAATGCAATAAATCTTTGAAATAATAAAATAAAATTGTTGTCTATTTTATTTATTTTAAGTCATTATCTTACTTTATTATTTTAAACAGTTTTATTATTAAGCCGCTTTCACACGGTCTGATAATTATCATTATTATTATATATTATTATTATTTGATAAATGAAAAAATTAGACCTGTTATTATGATGCACAAAACATGTTTATTGTATGTTTTTATTGATAACTAGAACAACCAAAGTAATATAATTTTTAAGTTCAGATACATCGATCTTGCAGTAAAAATCAGAACTATTGTTTTAGAACCAATATCATTTGAGTTATGGCGGTAAAATCCATTAATACGTTAAAAGAGTGCGAAAAAAAATTCAAACTGAAAGTATGTTAAAAATTAAAAACTATAATAAAAAATTAAAATTTATTAAAAAAGTAATATAAATGTGAGGTCGGAAAAATTGGTTTCAATTATCATTTATTCCTAAAGCGAAAGAGCTATTCGGTGAAGAAAGATTAATAGGGCCGACCCAAAAATGTGAATCGTCTCTGATGTATGTATGCATATGTAAAATTATTATTAATATATAAGCAAAACCCTGATAAAACAATCCAAGACCATGCTTTATCAAAATCAATGAATTTTTAAATTTCGTTCAGTTGGTTTTTTGACGCGGTTATAACCGGTTCTTTTTTTAAAACCCAATAGCCCGGAAAAAAAAATGGATTTCGAAAAGAAAAAAAATTAAAACCCATGTTATATTATAAAAAAAAATGTCGTTTTAAATTTAAAAATGATTGTAATAGTATGTAAAATTAATATTGTATTTTTATACAATAAAATTCCAATAAAACTAAATACCAATTATTCCAATTTTATTTTTATCTCAATTAAAAAATCTTTGTTCCTAGAAAAAACAAACAAAAACACGAATACCGCTTGGTTTTTAACACGTATCTAACATCTGGTTAATGCTAATATTGTAACTGACATAATATTATTGATTCGTATGAGGGGAACCTTCAATATGCCAACTTCAATAATATTGCTTCAACCAGATTGATTCAATAATCTTGACCATGTACGTTTAATATGAGTCCATTTTAAAATGCCTTGGAGTGATGACCCGTCTCTAGCTGGGTTTTTTTCAGTCCTGATGATGCTTAAGTTGGCGAAACGTCGACAGGTTAGTTGTTTAATGCTATTTGAGAGATATAAGGCTTTGTTTTTGGAATATTACAATTAGATAATGTCTCTTTTTGAATTTCTGCTTCTTTATATTTTGAAAATGATGATCGGTGTTTTAAATAATTTAATTCAAATAAATATTTTTTTATTTGACCCTAAGATCAAACTAAAAATTATTTTGTTTCATAAAAGCCAAATCGAAAAAGGCCAGATTGAAAGTTTTAACCTTCGTTAACACCTTTGAAAAATGTTCTAGAAAAATCAATCACTTGATGAATTTATCAGAAAGTTAAGAACATTTTATTATCTGTCGTATCCAATTTGAGTTAAAATAATCATCAAATGAAACATTGATTAATATGTAAATGTGTCCAAAATGTTGTACTGCTTGATGAAATACTCGAGAATCGCTCCAGTTTATGAATTATTTTCCTAGCTCATTTCTCTTGCTCGACTCTTATATTTAGTCTGAAAAAATAATTACGAACTTTAGCTTACATTAAACCGAACGTGTGATTCATTATTTATGGAATGAAAAAAATATAATAAGTGGCAATGCATATCATATCAGTATAGCTTAATATTTTCCCTAGCTGTAAAATATTAATTAGGCGATCAGTTGTTAAACATTAACTTTAATCAATAGAGATAACTCTCCATGGTTATATTTTATTAACACAACTTTCTTTTTTCCGATACCTATTTGAATAATATTTCTTTTAAGAGACTTTTTTAAACGTATTTATGAGCCAAGAACATATTACGCTTCTTTTCATTAAGATCACTTATTTCCATACATTTCCAATTGAGATAAGATAAAACACTTGAGTTGCTTCAGTAATTTTCCTAATCCGATGTTATATCTCGCTAATAAAACAATAAAATGAAGGTTATTGTAAAGTTTAAGATACAGTTCCTATCCAATTTTACCATGGTAGATTAATGTTTCAAAAACATAAATGATTTTACAACAAAAACAATAATAGGGCATATCAAATAAGACACAACAGCGTTGTCTGCATGCCTGGTTCCTCTCCAATGAATAATGAAAATACATTGAAGGGAGTAAAACATGAGAAGTCGATTGTTTTATTTCCCCTGAGCCCATTGTCTTAGGGCCTCTGGCACATTCTTAAAGACGGAAAATATAAAATTTCAATAATGAAAACATAACAAAAAAGAAGAGAGAGTATATTTATATAATTAAAAAGTATAGAATTTTCAAATAAGGGAAAATATTAATATTTGGAGGTCTTAGGATAAATTCAAAGTTAATTACTTTATTCACAAAAAAAATAAAAATATTAATGATGTAAGATATCACAGCGGAAAATGATTTTTATGACCTTGTTAGTAAAAGGAATGTCAAAGCATGTATTTATGTAAGCTTTCTACAATCGACTCCATGCAAAATATCTTAATAATGAATAAATAAGTAGTATTTTAGATAACAATATGAATAACAAAATATTTTGTTACCGTTTAATAATGATTAATTAATTTATAAAATGGGAATAGCGCAAATTATGGAAAATACGTATATCTCCAATACGACCAAAATGTTATCCGTTTTTCTACCACTAGGAGGCCATCAAAAAAAAAAAAAAAGAATTGGAAAACCAGAGTACACTGCAGGCACAATATACCTTGTTAGAGAAAGACAGCTCGCTATAGAAGTGACAATGCTTTTGTCAGCAATTTCTTGCCATCGTATTGTTGTTTTCAGCAGTGAGTGGTTTCCCGAAGAGTTTCCTGGTCTCATTAGCGCTCAATAAAATTCAACAAATTTAGCTTATTATTCCTCCCGATATATTGCCGACGCAAGTTAACTTTTTATTGAGTAATATTACATTCCATCTCAATAAGAACAATGGTAATAGTGATCAATATTTTTTATTTTATTTTATTCTGTTGATTATTACAGTCCACAACAGTAAACAGCTGCGGATAAGAGTTATACGTACTCATAAAAATATATCTATAGAAAGATAAATCTATAAAAACCATGATCTATTAAAAAGTAAAAATACTTAATGAATAATATAAAATTAATTAATTTTTTATGTTTTTTTACTATTTATTTTATTTAAATTTATTTATTTTCTTATAAGTTTTATTAATAATGCATAAACTTATTATTTCTCATAAACCAGGATACTCTTCTCAGTGTATTTTAGTACTTTGTTATTTAATTGGCGCATGTGGTATCTGGGTTTTGATGTCTCACTTGGTCTTATGCCAACTCCTATAAAGATGTTCTAACTATTTAATGCGTCCGCCACACCCATATCAATCTTATTTGAGAAAGTAATTTGTGATTGTGTTCTTTCTCTCCTATATTCACATGATTTAATACCAGTTAATTAAGGTTAACATGATGAGCGAATTTTCTTACGAAAATGTCAAATCTGCTGTAAAGGGTTCTTGTCAAAAAAACTATATCTGACTATATCTAACTATATCTGCCTCCATAGGAAGTTTTTAAAAATTATTTACAAGGCTGTTACATGTTGAAAAGCCCTTATTTATGTTTGCCTTCTACTTCAGTAATAAACAAATATGTCTATAAATCAAAAGAAGACTCAATTGAGTAATTCTCTTCTGATATATCCTGATAACAGTAATTATAATTGGTCGTGTCGTTTTATAGCTGTAATAAATTAATATAGAGTAACAATACCCGATAAGAATACGATTGGTAATTAAAAAACGCTGCATATTATTTCACTATGGCTTATTATTTAGAAATGCATAGTTATACAACCAAAAAAAGGAAGAAAATTGAGAGCTTTAGCGTTTTCATTTTTTTTTTTTTTTTTAAAGGTTTATACCATTTTTTAAAAATCAATTTCTTTAAACACAAAAACTTCAAATTTTGAATGGGGCGGTAGATTTATTATTTCTTGGTTGATTACAAAAGCACATTATTCACAACAATAAACAAAAAAAAAATATATAAGTTTGCTATTTTTGTTTAGCTAAAAGAAACAACCATTTTGGTAGAACAGATAAACTAAACACAAAACTCCAAAACAATGTTAATCATTGTGATTAATATTATAACCTATCTTAGAATGATATAATGGAATATATAATTATACATTAGTAATTTTTATTAATTTATTTAGTATTAAATGACTAAAGCAAGCCCGATCATGGGTACTAAAGGAGCTTACCGATAAAGTTTAAAATATTCATAGTCCATTAATAAAATTTTCTGCTAAATTATTTGTTTTATTATTTATTAATTATTATTTATAAGTCCAATATATATTTTTTTTTTAATGTGGCATTGTAAAAATGCCTAAACGTGGGAAAATACATGCAAACAACACTAATGGAAATAAAAGAAAATCTTATTTTTTTGTCAAAACTAAAAATCTGTTGTATACTTACTTGGTATATTAGTTTGAAATGGAATAGGCATAACACAAATTACTCCGTGAAAAATATTGGATTAGAAAATATATTCCGATTCCCAGGGTTTGAAGCAAAGGAATGAAAATCATTCTTTAATGATATTATTTTTATTTTAAATAATTTCCGTTTGCTATATTGCATTTCTCGCAACGCACAGCATGGTATTTTATCTCTTATTCGAAGAAATGCTTGGCTTTGAATCACTAAACTTAAGAAATGAACA
Source organism: Rhaphigaster nebulosa (assembly GCA_948150685.1). Taxonomy (NCBI): domain Eukaryota; kingdom Metazoa; phylum Arthropoda; class Insecta; order Hemiptera; family Pentatomidae; genus Rhaphigaster; species Rhaphigaster nebulosa. Next base: position 87,769,012 of record OX411310.1, read on the forward strand.
TTTTACTCCAGGTTTTTATTTTGGAATATCTTTCTTTCAATTCCTTTTGTATTTAGTTCTTCAAATGAACTGAAAAAATGATAGTCAGTTGTAGGCAATTCAGGTGAATATAGTAGATGTATAGAATATGTGATAGAACTTAAATTTTAAGGTCCCGCAATTTAACTGACGTACTTAAAAAAATTATGTAATCAGTAAATTTCCCGATACTCTGCGCATTCCAAATCAATAATTTAAATTAACGTGAAAATGTATTTACTTTGGGGGCAAATATTTTCTTTTCTTACTATAATTTAATTGTAAGAGGGAGCGAGTAAAAGAAAAATAAAACAATTAAAATTTTAATATTTATTAAACTACGGACTAATAAAAAGAAAACCAAAAAAAAAATTATGTCCAATTGCCTTTGAATATTCAAAACGCTTTTTCAATTGAAAACATTTTTAAAGCAGCATTACTTTCTTCCAAAGAAATTTAAGATTTCATAGACTTTGTATAAGAAGGATTGACTCATCCAGACCTATTTATAATAATTTTAGTCAGACTTGCTAATAACAATCTATTGTGTCAAACCAAAAGATTAAATCTCTAAAATTCGTAAATAGATATAATTTTCTTTATTTCTTTTTTCTGTAGCATTCATATCAATCTGAAAAAAATAAACTTTGTTTTTTTAAATACTATTGAGAATATTGAAAAAAAAATGTTTCGTATTTCATAAATAATAAGAAAAAAAATCCATTCTTATAATAGCATTGGTCTGATTAACCAAAGCCGGAGTCCCTCAAGGAAGATTTTCAGGACCTTTACCACTGATTATATATTCTACAAAAATACGAATAAGTGCACTAGCAGATGATGCAGGCATTTATTCATCGAATGTTTTTTCATATCGGAATTGTGACAAAAGCTGTGTAAGTACACGTAGATTGAAAGGTGGGCTGACAAACGAAGTATTTAAATAATACAATAAGAAACAAAACTGTAAACAGTACGCTGAACTATGAGTTTGTCCATTGCTAAATATAAATGGAGAATTCATTCCAACACTGGAAATGCAATATGAACGAAAGGCTAACTTGGACTACTTAAACAAAAACGCCTGGCAACTGAAAAGATAACGGATTTTAAGGCAGATCTTGACAAACGCTCTAGAATTTCATTAACAACCATATTACTACTTTACAAACAATCTTCAGAAGCCGTTTGGAGCTATAGTTTATAACTCTGGGAGGCAATTCAATAGGTCAAGCACAAAATGTAAGGTTTATAGTTAGAAGTTTAAATACATATGTTTTATCCCATTTTATGATTAGAAATAAACGTAAAATAATGATTTTAAATTTACATTAGTCAACACATGTACTTTATACTACGAGACAGGTGTCCACCAGTTTATATTAGCGACCAGCAAATTCCTCAAACGGACGCAGTGCGTTACCTTTGTCTAATATTTGACCGAAGGATGATCTGGGGTCCACACGTCAAAATAAAAACTCTAAACAAACGTTTGAAATTACTGTACTCTCTTTTTTCCAAATCGTTAAAACTAAAAATCAGGCAGAAACTCAATACATACAGATACCTACTTTAACACAAATGGACTTACGCCTCACTGATTCACGGCCCAGCAAAACAGCCTCATTTACAAAAACTGCAATTATTTCTTCTTTCAGTTTAATTTCTTGAGAATTTCTTTTGAATATATTAGCTGAAAGGCTTCCAATATAATAGCTTCCAAATATAATCTTATCCTTTATTTAATTATTTTGAGGTTTCGGGAAAATATTTCCTCATCATCAGAACATTTTTTCTCAGTTTTTATCTCTCTTAAATAAAATTTCAGCTTCTATTATCTACATTGGCCTTAGACTACCAGCAAAATGTAAATACTAGATGCTTAAATTGTATAAAAGGACAATGGGAGAAAAATAAAAGCTGAGAAAAAATCTGATGATGAGGAAATATTTCCCCGAAATGTCAAAATAATTAAATAAAGAAGAAGATTATATTTTGAAGTTATATATTGCAAATTATAAAGTTAGTATTTTCAATCCAAAATTTTAGAACTAATAACAAAAATCCTTGATACGTAAACAACAAAACTCTACATATTGACAACAACAAACTATCGACCAACCCATACCATACGTACTCTTTATTCCCGTTTCTATAATAGCCTTCACGGACATCGCACTAGACTGATAGATGATATGGCTATGGCTGACATGACCATTAGGAGAAGCCTAAAGAGGAGCTGGATGTGAGATCTCCTATCCTGAATTAAAGGACTAATTCGAGATCAGGAAGAAGTGCTGCTCGGTACTATCCTTCCTCATGCCTACCAAGCCATTAATATATATTCTATCCGTGCATTTGCTTATTGTCACTCTTTTGTTAGACAGGTGCGAATATATAAATGAAAGATGAAAAAAAAATACATTATTCAGATATTTGACGAGTAAATATTTTTCACATAAGACTCGGCAGAAACACAATCATCACGAGAACATCGCTGAGTAAATCTAAGCCCAAAAATCAATGTATTTTAATAATACACTAATATAAATACGATAAGAAAACAAATATGAATGAATAAAATAACCAACAAAAACTCAGATCGATTATAATTTTTTTCATTTTGTAGGACTTTGAAGATTAAATTTTCATTTTTGTTTTCCTGGAACAAAAGAGTGCAATCGAAAAAAATACAGAAAATAACTATAATAATTAAAATAAACTTGGTAAAAAATTATAACATATGTTTAATCGCGGCAATCCGTTTTTAATATTTTTTTTTTTTTTTTTTTAACATCTATTAGGGTGAACTGCTCCCAGCAAAAATATATTATAATATATATATATATATATATATATATATATATATATATATATATATATATATATATATATATAATTGGAATGATAACTTCTCGACGTTTTAACTTGGGAGGTAAAATTGTTGGAATAGATAAACGAATCAGCTAACATTTAATGAGTGATATTGCGGCTGGTATACGTCCTAGGGTAGATGGCAGGATTTTGTTAGGTTTGAACTAGAAAATATGAGTTTTATAGGGTTCAGTGGAAGAAGTTATGAAGGCAAAGATTGTTAGTGTATCGGCATCGAGCCTTTGGATTCGTTACATGTATTATTGCTGTTTATTTATTTTGTATTACTTTATTTTTCCCTTATCTAATTTATAGCAATTTTCTGAATATTTGTACATTCATTTTTGTGTTTTTCTTGTTTGTTTTTATTTATTAAATTTCGCTGTTACAATTTACAATAAAAATGATAAAACTTTAATATTATAAATCACTAAAACTTATACAGCGTGAAGTCAGTATATGGTATAAAAACAGAAGACCGATGATTTGCAAACAGCTCGGATTTTTCAATGTCTGACATGGTTCAGAAATCATCTTCAGTACGGAGAAATGCTGATACAACACAATGTTTTACAAGTTTCTTGGCGTTCCTCCAAAAGCTTCCCTCGTCAGTCGATATATTTCTGATGTAATTGTCTTAAATTGTGCTTTTTAATTATCCGCTAGTTATTTTTAGAACGTTACCATATATATGTATAAATTCTTCTCCTTGTCTATCCGCCTATGTAGCGCGATTCCTAACAGGGTTTAGGGGCCAACTCGCTTAAGCGGTTAAAGAATTGGAAATTGCTAAAATTGGCTTTTCTTAGTCTGGTTTTTCTACTATAGTAGTGCGCCTAACGTTAATAGATATGGCTTATGTAAATTATTATTCAATAAATTCTCCTTATTTATGGTTATCATAAGAGGAATGTATTATGTAACATCACATTTCGAATATATATAAATATATATATATATATATATATATATATATATATATATATATATATATATATATATATATATATATATATCTTATATATAAAAATTAATGTGGGTTTGTTTGTTCATATTTTATGCGCTGCCAAACCGTCCATCCGATTGCAAAGAAAATTCGTTAACTCTTTGCTTGCACTTGCGCGAAGGTAGTAGGCTGGGTTTGAAAACATTCGTAAATCTAAGTGGTTAAAAATTATTTCTAAAGCCTAAGAAAAAATTAGTTTTTAGAATAACTAAAGAACTATACATCTTCTGGAAAACTATAGGCATTCATTTGAAAGATAATTAAATTCTATACAAAACAAAATCATCTAAGCTGGGACAGTATTAGCAAAACTACTAAAAATATAAAAACAAGGTATAAAAGCATATTGGACATTGTATCTATGTTTTCAGAGCAGGTTCCCATTGAAACACGTTCAAGTTTAATTTATTTTTTTAAATAATTCGAAAATTATACATTTGATGCACACATACAGGTTGTCATTTAATAGGAAGCTAATTGAATTATCAGTATAATATAAACATACGACTCATTCACTGACTGATTTAGTAATCACTGTATCTCAAAAACGATAATGCCTAAATTTTTAATGGTGGCTCTCCTCATGTTGTATATGTGCAATTAGGCGTTATTTGAAAACATCGTGCTCTAAGTGATTAAAAAAAATTATTTCTTAAACTTAAACTTATAATCCCATAACTCGGCCATTTATAAAGATAGAGGAGAAATGTAAGTTGTTTTGGAATCAGCATAACAAGGCATTAAAATGAAAATTAAAAAAAATCTCTATCTGTAAATGCTTTTGGTTTATTATTTTCAATAATAGACCTTTGTAATCGACCTAGGCAAATATTTTTGTGACCCTCCCTCAAAATTTGAGATTTTACGTTTCAAGATATGTAGAATCCATATATAGAATAAATAAAAAAATCCGTCTATCCACGTCCGCGGCTTTTCTCCGAGACTACTGGACCGATTTTCTTGAGATTCGGCACCAATATCACAGGTCACCCCGGGACGATCCACAGAACTCGACATTACCATCCGTCTGTTTGTTTCAAAATTGTGGCCGATTAGAGACCTTAATTCAAGTGTGCAGATTAAATTTAGAAAATCCATGTTTTTTACATGGCCAGTTGTATGTTGCATGCTCGCGAGTCGGACAGCCAACACATCTATTTGTCTTCGTTGAAGACGGGAAAACCAAAAATATTTTCTACCCTGAAGCATTTGAATAATAAAGTAAAAATTAATAAAATGAATATCATTAAAACCTCTTCTTTATATATAGTTCTATTTCAATGAATGTATTCATTATTGATAAGAAGATAAATATTATTCTTTTTTTCTATTCATTTCGATTTCCTTTTTACTCTATTGTTTTATCATTATTTCTTAATATCTTCTGCGGCAGCAACGCGCCGGGTACCAGCTAGTGTATATATATATATATATATATATATATATATATATATATATATATATATATATATATATATATATATATATATATATATATATATATATATATTCGACGATTTTTTACTATATGTATAAATTATTAAACTATTCTTGGTTATTGGATTCCTACGCAGCAAATGGTCGCTAGAAATTGAATATAAATGGCATTTAACCAGACTTTGACGAACAACCCCTCAATATTTCAATAGTCTCAGGAATCCAGTATAAAGGATAAATTGCTTCTCGTTTCAGCCATCAACTAATTCATCTTTATCATAGTGTCATTGGAGGAATTCGATAGCGAGAAACATCCAAGATATTTCGATCTCTCAGCTTGAAATGCTTATAGAGTCGATGAAAAAAGTTTATGGAATGGTGATTAACTTATTGAATATTTTACATCATACCGAAATAATAACATACATTTCACTGCCTTAAGTGTTGATGTAGAATTTATAAGAAAAATGAGCTTCAAGCATATCCTTTGATTGAGATCTTCCGTCACTAACTCGGCGCCCTGAGGATGGCTTTGCGTGTTGGAGCTTCTCTGAATAATAAAAATCTTGAGTACGTGGTTACGTAGGTAAGTAGGTTTCTGTAACCAGCACAACCGTTCAGTACTGGGGTTCTGCAAATCTTGCCCCAAGTCCAAAACATGAAACTTATCGTGATTTGGACAAATATTCGATCCTGCTCCTTAAAATCGGGGAGAGGCATTAATAAATAAGTCTAAATTCCTTGACTTATTAATTAGTAAATTAAGTTTAAATAATTAAATATTATATTCTGTATTTTCTCAGTGATTAAAACTGTCATTATGGCCGGATGCCTCCCCTCCCCTAGTTTATAATAAAAGTCAACGTTTCATAATTAGTCAATGACTGATTTCCTGATAATTTATAATCCATATACTATAATATACTTAATATAGTAAATTATCTGTCATATCCAAATATTTTTAACTTCTCATATTTAACCACCGCGTTCTCCACCAGACCATGTTCGAAACCATGAAAAACTGAAGAACAATCAATATACATGTATACCATAGTTGGTAGAATACAAGAAAGTTCTTAATCATCTTTGGTTATAGAACACAATGCCAAAATGGTCTGCTACATTTACAAGGGAGTGCTAATTACTTCAAAACAATTGTTTTCATTTACCAAGAACGAACTGCTAAATTAGCCATATGCTTTAAGAGGTTTAAATTAATTTTTGACCTCTAAAATGGTTATGCATGAACTGTAAATCTCACGCCGAGGAAAGGAGAACATATCACGTATCTCGGATTGGATAAAAACTGAGCTTGTGATACCACCGCCAAGAGGAGAGATTGTATACTTAGACAACACCTATAAATCCTACCTCCCATTAATTCTCACAAAAGTTATTTTTGGCAGTTTATAATTCTGTGGTGATCTATGAATTTCAGACAGCAAGTCTAAAAACCTTCGCGGACGATACAACTGTTTACAGTCGTTCGGATGCCAATAGACCGCTCGATCTGAATGATCCTCGTCCAGTTTCGACAGCAAAGCATACAATAATAACCTTCTGGATAAGTTATTGAAGACAGATAAAAATTGAGTATCGATATAGATATACAAAAAGGGAAAAAACTTGAAAAAAAAAGATTGGCGAAAACTCCGCACCACACAAAGAAAACAATGGATTAAAGAAAAAAAAAAGTTATCTCAATGCAACAAAATAAGCTGGTCTAATTTAAGGCACACTAAAGACGGTCGAAGTAGCTTTACAAAAAATAAAAATAAATAAAACTTTAAGCCACTCAAATAGCAGTAAACCACTAACTATCTAGTCAACGTTTCGCTATTTCAGGCATCATCAGAACAGGAAAAAATAAAATTCGAACTAAAGACAGCACATCTCATTCCAATAGTCGAAAAAGACCTCTAAATTGGAATCAGAAATTTTAACATTCTAATTGGACCGTTATTTGAGAGACTTAAGGTTTTATTTTGGGATCTTGCATTTATATCATTAAAAAAAAATCCATCATGTATCGAAAATAAATTTTAAAGTATTCTTTTGTATTACGCAGTAGATGATCACTAACCTCCATTAATACTATTCCACAAAAAAAGTCTAAATGTTTGTAATTTAAAATATTTGATTATTATTCAAATAAATTATTATGTACATTAAAATAAAAATACTTCGAACAATTTATGATGAGAGCAGGGTCGATTAAACTGTACTGCTTCATATAAATAAAATATAAATTTTAAGGTTCTATTAAGTAGCTTAGGTGCTATAAACGTGTTATGGTGAAAATCAGTAACGACTGCTGAAAAGAGATGGACTTGACTAGCAAAGCACTAAACGCCCGTTTGTCAATAGACATGACAACAGATATTATGGCGTGCATAAAAAAAAAATTAATATCAATTATATAAAAATTTGATTCACACCGTTTAAAGATACCGAAATTGCATGTCTTTATTTTTAAAACATTTTTTTCTTTTACATTTATAAGTAATAAAGAATCTGGATTCCCTGGACTACCAACAATTACAAACACTACCGGGTAATCTAACACCTCTGGGTGATTCCTTTATCTTTGGCTAGGGACCGTGGATACAAAATTATGTAAAATAATGTAAAGATTCTTAGAGCTGTTTCTAGATAGATGAGGATTGAGCTCTTGGAATAAGTCAGAAACTCGAACTCAAGAAAGTTGCAGCCAGAATAAACAATGAACTTCTTCTTCCTAAAAATCAAACATAATTCACTGAGGAATGTGCAGGGTGAATTCATGTACTCTTATTCATCACCTACCACACGCAGTGGAAAGAAATTAGGAGTGCATTGTCTCTTCCCCGGGAATAATTAGATGACTGTATTAATTGTTTGCCATCAACAATGTAGCAACCAACCGTGAAATCAATTTTTTTTCTCTCTCTCTCTTTGTCAATCTTAATTCACAACCTTCACTAAGTGCACGATGACAATTTTTTGAGCTTTGGATATTATATCAATAGCTTGTCAGAATATGTTAGAATTCAACGTCATCCACTCACATCTTAAATTTTAAATAAGCTAATCCAAGATCACTTAATCAGCTCTTTTCAATCTCTTGGCAATTTTGCGTTCAAGTTTGTTTTAGTAACCCTAGATATAGTAATTGAGTCATACCGCCTTCCGACTCGAATAATGGGCCAACTTAAAAACGGTCGTTAGTGAGCACTTCAATTAAAAAAGTTGTAAATTTTAATTTATGGCCAATTTACAAATATTTCAATTGAGGTGTTCACAAAACTACCATTTTTTATTTGTCCCATTATTTGAACCGGAAAGCGATATCTAGGATATCGGAATGTGATCTCGTGCATTGTGTTTTTTTATTGATATTTTGCTGATGTAGCAAAATGAAGAGCGAATCATTAGATAAGTAATTAGCGCAAAACTAAGGGATGAATATGATAAACAAAACGGAGATGAGAGGAATATTTTAAATCCGATTTTGTAGATCAAGTTTTCAACGGGGTTTAGTAGAATTAGGATTTACATAATTGAATCTCCGGATTCGACAAGCTCAAGTTATATTATAAACATTTTAAAGAGGCCTTTACTGTACTTATCTTATAAAATATATAAGTATTATCAATAAACATTAATGTTACCTGTACTATTGCAGGTCCATAAGCCAATGCAGTCCTCCAAGGTCAACTAAAACAAAAGAGTGAACTGTAAGTTTTTCATTTATTTTACTTTTTTTTATTATTTATAACAATTATGCATCTTAACCCTAACTCTAAAATTATAACGTACTGAAAAATAAAGATATCGTTGGTTGCATTCTTTGCTTAGATAGTAGATTTATGTCACTGTAAAAAAAAATGGTGAACAATGAAACTTTCTTATTTCGTCTGCGTCGGTTACACATTTATCCAATTAAAACAAAGTAAAAATCAATTCTCAATAGTATTTCATTTTGCAAGAGTAAGAACGGAATTGGATGACATAGACAAATACTTCTTTCTACAGAGATGGAAATGGACAGATCATGTGATCAGAAGAACAGAACACGGTGGGACAAGAAAATTTTTTCAATTGGACACAGATAGCATACAAGGAGAGACAGACCATCAAAAAATTGGGATGAAGAGATGCGTGTAACTTATGGAGGAGCAGCTTGGAGTAGAGTGGCCTACTGTAGAGAAGAATGGAAGAGCTTAGGAAGGGCACACTATCATGAGTGGATTCAGCAAAAGTTAAACTAAAATAAATAATTAATTAAATAAAATACTGTGAAACAATTTAACCGGTCTAAATATAAAACCAAAGACAACCAATTTGAACTCAAAAGTCTTATGCTGATTTTGCTCAAACAATTCATACTATAACTATATTATATGATTTGTTTAGCCTTTTGTATATATCTGCAAATAGCATGTAAAGATCTATGAAGAAGGAAAAAACAGAAGAAGAAAAACGAGCAAATAAAGGATTGTTATTACTATTTCATTTTGTGTATATTCAATTGTACCAGCATATACGAAAAATAAGGAAAACAAGTTTCCCTTATTTTTTAAAAAAATATAATATTTCTGAATTCAAACCATTTCCCTATTTTTTTTTTTTAAATGCTACTAATTTTTTATTTTTTTTTCAATAAATTTTATTTAAATGTATGAAATTTTATATAAATATATATATGCCACAAAGGATTAAGTATCATTTTATAGGTCATAGATCAACTAATGTTAATCCGGCGATATTTTTAGTACATAAAGTTTAAACCGTGATTTTGACAGTAATGGATCAGAATTTGTTCAAAAATAAGATTTTTCTTTATTATGAAAATATTACATGCTGTTTCTACAAGTAATTTCAACATGAACTAAGAAAAAAAAATGGATTTATTAATAGTAAACATTATAGTTCATAAAGAGTTCCCATTCAAGACTGGTAAACAGTAATTTTCATCTGTCTATAGGTATTGTTGTTAAGAAAAGTACAAAGGATAGGTGTGGGCGAGTGTAGCCTTGGCCAGAATTGTTTGAACTAGAAAGTAATAAACAAACTTAAGTCCATTTCTAATCGCAAGATCCAATTTACCTGGTTTCCATATTTAATTTTTCTTTTTAATCATTATTGTTTAAAATGAGACTAATTAATCTTTTTGAAAAATTGAGAAGTCGGCCATCTTTTTTTAAGATATGCACCTTAGTCAAGCATTCATTAATCATTACCGATTTATCTATCGGAGTGAGAGAATGGGAGAACGATTTTCATTTTTTTTTTCCTTTTACGCAAATAAAAAAAAAAAGTGGCTAATGTATTATTTTAGAAAACAAAACTTAACAACTTCAAGTTGCACAGGTTTTTACTGTTAGTAGCATATTTTAAAATTATAGAGGTGTAACTTATCCTCCATTGGCTCAGTACCAATGATGCGGCTAGATAGATGCGCTGGGATCTTACAGGGTCCTACTTTACCTCCTACACGTGAGGGACGGAGCGGGTTCGTAGATCCTCAGGCCGAGTGTGTTAAATTTCTATATAACTAGGGGAGTGTTATTATGCTATTATATTTTAATTTGACTTACAAATATTTTACTTATACATTAAATTCTTCATTTTTCATTATTTTTATTAATGTATATTGATTTTGGTTGCTTATTTATTTTATATATTTTCATTTATTTTATTATCTACTTACTTATTTTTATTAATGATAATAATTGAGGCCCGAGGAATGACCTGAGGAATACATCAAAATGAAAAGAATGACTCTAAACAAAACGCTAAAACTACTGTACTCTCTTTTTTTTCAAATCGTCAAAACTGAAAATTAAACAGAAACTAAACACATACACCAACCTATTAAAAACCATATGAACCTATGCCTCACGGATTATGGTTAAGCCAAAAAGACGAACTTACAAAAACAACAATATTTTCAATCCAAAATTACAACTAATCGACCAACGCATACCCACTCTTTATTCCCGTTTTTAAAGTAGCCTTCCTGGACATAACAAAAGACTTATAAGAGATACGCCTATAGCTGACAAGGAGAATACTGAAAAGGAACTGGATGAGATATCTTCTTTTCTGAATTAAGGAACTAATTCAAGACAGGTAAGAGGTGCTGCAGGGCACTTACCCATGCCTAACATTCCATCTATATTTTTCTACCCTCGTATTTGCTGATAGTCATTCCCATCTGAGACAGGTGCGAATAAAGAAATAAAGTTAAAAAAAAATGATTTTTTTTTGTATGAATCTATCGTAGTTACCAATTGCATATTACCCAAGATTGTGATAAAAAAAAAAGAAGTTAAAGTATGATGTTTATAAAATCATTTATAGTTCCAGTGTTTTGTTTTTCTTAATTTCAACATAAACTTCAGTTTTAGTATTTCTCTCATTTTTTAAAACAATTGTTTTACGGTAGAGAGTCTGAAACACCAGCCCATGTGCTCGAAAAATGCCCCAACTCCCTCCTCATAGGATCAAGCATGAACTAATGAGACTCTTTAGGAAAAGGACTTCATCTGCTTCGATGAGGTATACTGCATCGACGCTGACGGATCCGTGAGATATGCAGATATTGCTGCATTCTCCAAGATCGGAAAGACAGCACTGGTCTTGTATCTGACAGTGAGGTTTGAGAGTAATGGCCTTGATCAGGCAGGTGGGGTGGAAAGGGAAAAGAAGACAATTTATGATTAGTGTATCCCTTTTCTAAAAGAGAAATTCCGCGAGACCTTCGGAGAGAGAGAGTTCACAGTGAGAGGCTTCTGGTTTGGATCTCGCGGAACAATCCCAAGTAGAACTTTCTGGATGACCTAGGTGTTGGCAACAGGAATATTACGGTGTTGATCGAGAATATTATAGTAGAATCCCTGGGAATTATGCACCATCACCTGTGTGGTAGTTAACTGAGTGGGTATCTAGTATTTATTTTTTATTTATTATATTATTATTTATTGTTTATTTATTTATTTTTTCTTTAAATATATATTTATTACATTGTTTTTATGCGTATTTTCTTCTTTAATTATTATTTATTGTACTGTTTTTGATGCTTATTTGAGCGTTCCTAAAATTTGAACATTAGATTAGTTTTCGAATTGTTTGTTTGATTTTTTTTTGTTTTGCATGTATAAAAAGGAAAAAAAAAGAGAAAGCGTCATTTTAAGTTATGAAATGGTTCAGGGTTACCCGAAAAGAGAAATAACGGATTAGCAAACAAAGGGACAAGAAAAAGAAGGAAAAAGAAAAGGAACAGATAATGTATTGATAGTTATAATGTATTTAGAGCTGGAACGAAAGGAAAAAAAAATGTTATGAATATCATGTATAATATTATTGCATGTCTAGGTGTAGATTGATTTAGTTTGCTATGTACGTAGCAACCCAAGATTTTTGTGCAGCATTACTGTAAATAAATAAAAGCATTTATCTCTTGATTTATTGTATTTTAACTGTGTTTTGTTTCCGTTTTCGATTAGTATTTATTATTCATTAAATTTGATTGAACCATATTGAGTTATTATACCTAGCTAATAAAAATTATGGAGCACACTGCAGTCCTACTGTACATGATATAATAAGCAAACAAAAGCAACATCTATATTCTCGATGCGTTACAGCGTTGGGGCGAGGATTCTAGTGGTTCGAAGCGTACGTGTTTCGATTCTTGGTAGTTCCTAATTTATTTACTATATATAAATATATATTATATACAAATAAATATATTATATACGATGTTTATATATATATATATATATATATATATATATATATATATATATGATTGTGAATCGCGTTGTGGTTTTCCAGGACATAAAATAGCCGCCCGGAGGTTTGGTCCATGGACGGTCTGTCTCGGGGAAAGAAATATAGGTCCTCGTGCGCCTGCTGACTCCGAACAGCCATAATCCGTGGATCTAGACCGATTTGTCACTGTCCTTGAACCCGAGTGAGTCGGTGGGAAGAACACTGCCGAATTGGCCCCAAAGGGACCGGTTATGGAGCAAGGGACAGCCTGTCGCTGCACCATGGAAACCATGGTTCGCAGCAAGGTGAGGTTGGGTGACCCCCTCCAGGCTGTCTGTGCTCCCTCAAGCAATAAATGTCTGTAAGAATACCACATCGCGCGGCCAAAGATCTACAAGGTCTATAGAGCCAACCGAAAAAAAAAAAAAAATATATATATATATATATATATATATTATATACTTATTTATATATTTATTCTAGTCATCATGAGTTGACAAGAAGCCAAACCGGCCGGTGTACCCACAAGACAAAAGGAAATAATTACCTATGCTTAGAAAGTTTGTGTTCTAAGTAAATAAATTATCATTGATAGTCATCAGCCATGTGAAACGCGAGAAACCTGGGAAGAAGTAAGAAAAAAAAGTGAGTAATTTGTAAATTACTCTAAGATTGAGAGGGACATCAGCTTGCCTAGGATGAAAGGGGAGAATTTCGCTTAGGCCTACCGCAGGGAATCTAATAAAGTTACCGCAATGTGGAGAGGGAACCCTTTGACACCACTTACCCAGTGAGTTCCTAAAATGCCTCTGAAGATTGCCCCCAAATTTCAATTGGAATCCTTTATTCGTAGTTTTGATTCATAACATTTTCTATTGAAGGACAATAGCAGACGCTTATGAATAAACGCCATATAAATCCCTTAATTTATTTTCGATTGAATTTAATCCACTTACAAATGTTGAGGTCTTCCGGTTTGCCTTTGTTTATTCTAGATGGAAAGCAAAATTAATTCAATTGTATCAAATTTATTTAGACACTTTTTTTTAAAATCCGTATTCTGAATAGTTACGATATTCGAAATACTTAAAACTAGTTTCTTTGTTTTTTATTCTCTAACTCTAGGTTCATAAAATTTTTATATCTTTGTATAAATGTAGATGGACTTCTATAAATAACGCCTCTTTACGGATTTCAAGTATTACAGGCGGTGTCCTGGAAAAAGTAAGCCGCCCACCCTATCAGCGTGTAGGTGTCAGTTTTATTTACACAAGCCAAATAGACCTCGACATACAGGATTGTTCAAATAATTTGGATAGCTTAGAAAAGTAAATATGTCGATGAGTATGTGTACATGAATATACATACTTAGTCTTAGTCCTTTTTAAATACTGTAGGATCTCACTAGCCGGATTGGCAATGTCGGATTACCGAAATTGCCAGAAAAAAATAGTAGCTATATATTTAAAAAACAAAACAAAATAACGTGAAAACCAACAAAAGCTATTTAAAATATTTCATTTAAATAAATGAATACAATTTGTGATGTAAAAGATCATAAAAATCTCTGTTACAACGTTAAGAAAATATTTTTAGCACTATATTAATTTACTTTGAGTAAATCGTAAAAGAACGAAAGATAAAACCACTACAAAATACTGTTAATCCTCCTAACATACATCTCTCTCCAGCGGACACCCATCCCTCCGGACAATATTTAAATTTCCCAGCCTGGAAGTACAAAATTTTAGATCCCTTTGCAATGGGCACTCCTCTAATTAGAGGCGGACAGCCAAATTTTGAAGATTTGGCGCGAAATGTAGAAAATTAAAAACCATATCGTCATTGCCGCCGCGACAAACCTACTACAATACCAAAATCAGATGTGTGATTTTGATTTTGTTATAAACAATGTTTTATTTCCTATGTGCTTGTGAAAAGCACTTATATGTTAAAAAATCATAAAATAATTTATATTGATAAAAAATAATCCTATTTCTGTCAGTGTTTATCGCATTTGCAACAGTTATTGCTAGAAATCACCCATAAGGCACACTTCCAAGACAGTCTTTAGATAGATGGTTTCCCAGTTATTTACCTGTCATGTTAGAATGTTTACTTACATATTTTTTATAAATCAGTTTTTCGTTTGCCCTGCAAAATCATGTGTTTGGCACATAGGATTTTTCATGACGGTAATTACGATATATGATGTTTTTTTTTTTTTTCTTTAATGTTTTGATATACATAAATGGGTTCATGCCTTACATATACGAATACATATATACGAACATTAATATGAACATATCTTAAACTAATTCTTATTTAATAAATAAAATGGTTGTCGTTGTCCATACTATAAAAAAATTGTAAGACTTTTAGCAGAGAAAACACGGAGAAAGATACAATTTAATCCGCAAAGTGGTGATTTATCATGATAAAGAAATTGTGAATTCAAAGAAAAAGAAATAAACAAAAATTAATATTTTAGTTCACTTCATATCATTCCAATTCATCCCAATCCACATAAACCCAATCCACTTCATTTCAATTCATTTCATACCATTCCACTTCATACCGTTCCACTTCATTAGCTCCAACTTTCTTCTAGCTTTGGTACAAATCAAGCATGTCGTTTTCGAAATATAGGCCTAAATGGAAAATGCATTTGTAAGAAAAAAAAAAAAAAAAGGAAATGAGATTTTATAAAACTGATATGGGACCGCCAAAATCAGATTAATCATGCCCCCACATGGATTTGACTACGGAAAGACATGCTGGATGTCTAAAACATAAAACGCGAGTGGTAATTTTCGATTCTGAAGACACAATATATATTGAATTATAAAAATATCATGTGTATAAATTGAACTCAAAATATTACTCGAAGTATTAATAAACTTCATTCATCCAAATCAATAAACTTGTTTTAATAAAAGCATTTACGTTTTAATTTTTTAATAAGCACTTGTAAACCCCTTCTCAGCGAAGAAGCTTCTGCAACGGACAATGCCGTCGGACCCGTAACTGTCCGTCGTAGAGAGGTTTCTCTGTACAAATAAATACGTGCTTAAATATCAGTAATGCAAAAGTTTTCAATACATTTTTGGCATTAAAAGAAAGTCTTAACCAACCGAGTAATTTTGGCATAAAACATTTTTTTTTTTTTTTACATCAGAATTTCGGCAGAAATAGCCTTGCGTCAATTTCTTTCTTTAAAGCTTAAAGTGCAACTTATTGCTTAAACTCACCCGGTTTCAAAGTAATTCTTTAACTTCCTCGCTTTAATGTGACTTATTACGTTTGAAGAATGATTCAATTAATATGAATCATTCATCCACGACACAAAGGAGAAAACGGACCACTGCGTCGGATTAATGGATGTGCCGGAGTACCGAACGGCCGGATACTTTCCAGTCTATAATACTTGATAATACTGCAGACATTAATGGCATTTTAGTAGAATTTATTTGAGCATTGTAATAGATCAGGATTTAATATAAAGGAATTTCCTAATAGAAGAATATCTAAGCTTCTGAGTCAAAACTCATTAAAAGCGTATCAATTTAGTTCTGCTTTAATTTCTACTCCTAAACTTCTAAACCCTTTATCGTGAAATTGAAATATCACTAAACTAAATAATTAAAAATCTGGAGACATAGATCATGGGAAGGCGAGTATATTAAAATCGGACTTGAATTCAGTCATTCGCATTGAATAATCCAAAATACGAAATCAATATTCCTGAAATCAATGTTATTACCTCACTGAGGCATGTCAAACAAAAATTTGTAATTATTGTTACTTTTTCTTAAAGTAGCAAACTTACAAAGCTATCAACGTTCCGAATACCGTCAATTGGAGGCGAAGTACAGTCAAAAAATACTTATTTTTAATTAATAATCATGGCCAAGTTGTTTTTCAAGATGACTGAAAAGTAACTAAAATACTGCATTTCAATTAATATTTTAGAAATCTTGACGCTGCTATACATCCACTCTTAAAGATAAATTCCACTCAACAAGATAATTAGCAGAAATATAGTAAAAACAAATTGTATATGAATGAGATAAAATCGGTATGTAGCAACAAGGTGAAATAAATTCATAAAGGTGCCAAAAAAAAAAAAAATTCACGTTAAAGATGTAAAATATTTTTTTAAGAAAAAAAATTATTACGTAAGAGCATTTGAAAATACGGAAAAAATGAGTTTTAAACCATTGAAGCCAGTCAACAACTTATCGCGAAAAACATTAAAAACTGCTAAATATGGTTATTATTGGACATTTTATTACGGGGCTAGTAATTATCCCCGGAACTTTTTTGGAGGCTTAAATTGTCGCATTTGTAAGTGACTATCTATAATAAAAATTGTTTGCAAAAAAAAATAACAACTTTTCCCGGAAATTGATAAAATGTAAAAACAGGTGTTGTTGAAAACAGATTTGAACAAGAGCCAAAATGGTCCTAGAACCAAAACTCAAAGCACTATACGTTATCGAGGAGTATCTCTACAGCCCTATTTTTATGAAATATGTGTGAAGTTCGATCAAATACCTAAAAAACGTGTTTGAGCATCACGGCTCTTTCTCACTCCGGTCGCTAGCTAGTGGAGAATTAGAGTAGGAGAAATGACGAAGGGTGGGAGAAGTCTTTCTCTATCACTTTCCCTTTTCGTTCAAAGTCCGGCCATCAGAAAGCCTCCCCCCTCCCTTCGTCACTTCACCTGTTCTGCATCACAACAGGCTGCCGGAGCGAGAAAAAGACCCATGTTAAAACGCGTTTTTTACCATTTTGGTCCTTGTTCGACTCATTATTCAAGAGCACCTGTTTTTACATTTTCTCAAAAGTTATTATTTTCTTTGAATAAATTTTTTGTTATAGGTAGGCCCTAACAAAAGCCACAATTTAACCCCGAAACGAGTTCCTGCGATAATTATAAGCCCTGTAATAAAATGTCCAAAAATGGCCACCTTTCATGTTTTTAATTTTTTTTTGTTAAGAGATGTTGACCGACTTTCACTGATTAAAACTATTTTTTTCCGTATTTTTGACCGCTATTACGTACTACTTTTTTATTTTTCTAAAAAAAAAATTATTTAGCATTATTAATCTGAGAAAAACCCTTTTCGGTACCTTTATAATTTTTTATGAATTTAGTCTTTCAGTTCAACTTTTTGATTATCTTGAAAAAAGATAAACACATGCGCACAAAAAACAACATGCCTTTCACGCTCCCGTCCAAATCTGAACTGCGAACAATCAAGTGTTCGTATAAAAAACCCCACAAGCCGACCAAAATTCGTGCGCAACTCCAATACCTCGTAATAATCTAGAGAACTCAATTTGGAAGCTCACAAATATATACGCACCTTAACGAGCTAATGTATGAGTAATTGAAATCCAGAAACTTTCTCACACTCCCTGTCTCTTTCTTTCTCTCTCGATCAAAAAATAAATTAACCTATCACCGCATACATCACAATACGGATTCGATGAATTTACCGAAGTTGAGGAACTGATTTCTTGTAAATATATTTATTTTTTGCTTCATAAGCAATGAAGCTAAACAATTTTTCAAAGACGGTTCTTCCTACAAACAATTAATAGTTGTAATTTCTCTTATTTACCAGGGTGATAGCTGTAGCTTTCTCTTCCTTAAGCGTATAAATCTAACAAGAACTAATTACGGAAGAAGGAAAGAGCCTCAGCTGTTGTTACAGAAGAGCTGCATAATTCATTTATTTTCTTCCTCAGACTGTACAGGAATACCGAATGTACCTCAAGCCAACCATCCTTAAACCTAAATTAACAGTCGTCATCAAAGAAGTAAACGATTATTTTCCATCACATGAGTAGTAAAATAAATAAATAAATAAAACAGCATACTGAATCATAAAAATTAACAAGAGTTAATTATTAATTAGTGAGCCCATTAACCATTCAACTTCGTCTGCAATAATACAATAGCCGTTGCGACACTTGTTAAAAAATCAAAACTAGGATTACATCAGCGAGCAAATAGTCGCTAACCCGATTACCAAAAGGTATTGTATAACCATAATAAACAACAGTAATAAAATTTATGATCACAATGTAAAAAACGATGCAGGTAAATATTTACACAATGGTTTATTACTTCAAAAGAAATGGATTTTTTTTTTTTTTTATGATTCCAAACTACTGTATATTTTTCGTATATCTTCATAAATGGTCGAAATATGGGCTTATGAAATCTTTAATTGGCCGCTATTTGATAACCAAATGGCGGATGGTAAGGTCAACTCCCGGGGATCATCCTGGGGTGACCTGTGACTTTGGTGTCAAACTATAGACGGTACACAGAGGACTGAAACCCCGAAAACTTGATAGAAAATATAGGATAGACAATCAATTAATGCAATATTTCATAAAAATATACGTGGTTTTCACTCATAAAAAAAATGCTGAAAATTATCATTAAAGATAATTTTTTAATTATAATGAATTAGAACATAATTATGAATCTAATAAAAATATCAAATTGTGCTTTGCTGGTAGAAAAAAAAATTATTGCAGTAATTGCAAAATTATTTCGAACATAATATATCACTATGAAAACTGTTAAATTAAAAAACTAAATGAACCATCGTCACTTATTGGATCTTTAAATGTGCTCCAGCCGTGAACCAAGCTCGTTATTTCGTATGCACCAAAGAATGTAGAAAAGGACCTGAGTTCAAAAACGAGCCATTTGTTTGACACACACAAATACACACACACACACACACACACACACACATATATATATATATATATATATATATATATATATATATATATATATATATATATATATATATATATATATATATATATATATATATATATATAAATCTGACAGGAAGCCATACGCTTTATATTTAATTAAAAATTGTACATAACTATGGTTCAAGTCAACTAAGCTAAATAATATTGCATACTTTTATCTAATGATAGAAGTATTTTTCCACATATTGGTATGAACAAAAATACTTCTGATATATGTTCCAGTGAAGATGAAACTTGAAGTATTGCCTATCATCTCAAGCGAACCATATCACTCAGTTAGAGACATCTTTTCTTTCACTGTCTCAGATACACTGCCAGGCTCAATCGACATATGAGAAGTTGTTTTTCGCTCAGTCGGATGATTTTTTTTCGTTACGAATCAAGTTTGGGAGTTGACTTTTCACAAAGGCCAGTGAATTATCCTCAACAATTATCAAGACTTGTTTGTGAATATTTCTAACAGTGTATTATTATGAATATTATAAACATTTCAATTTGTGTAATTTGTAAATTTGAAAGTATTAGTTTGGGTTTTTAAAAATGCATTTAAAGTTGGAAGAATTACTTGTATACCTCAATAAACCTGTGACAATCAATACGGAAGTCAAAGTCGGTTCGTAGAATAGTAGAGTCGACGTTAATTCATGATTGGATACCTTTTAAATTAGATATGGTGAGACCTAATCGTTGACAGTCATCATAGAAAGAAAAAGCAAGAGATGTAAAGCAAAAGTTCGAAAGGGTAATTGAAGTAAATCATAACGTATGGAGGGGATGGAGAACTTAACGAAGAACTTAACGAAACTGCTAGTTGTCAATTTTGTATAATGAATGGCTTGTATAAAGTAAAATTATCGCTTCTCAACAAAAAGTTTATATTTTTAGGACATAAATGGAAAAATCCAAAAAAAAAGGCAAGAATCTCAAAAATTAACAGAAGTATCTAAAAACATATTTACTTCTGTTATTTCTGAGACTCTTTGCTTATTTTTTGGATTTTTCCATTTTTGTTCAAAAAATTATTTATGTCTCATTTTGAGCTTTAACTCTTGCATATTAATTTTATATTTTTATTTTCTTAATATAATACAAAATTAACATTCAAATACATTGTGATCCATTGTTATCAACCATCTTTCAGCCAGTTTTTCGATGCCACGCTGATTTTATTCCTTGAGACAGCTGTCGTTTGCTTGCACCGCAATTTCAACTTCTGAAAAATTATTAATATTTTTCTTTTGAAGAAAGTGGGCCATAATACGAAATAAGTGATTATGTGATGGAACGAGGTCTGGACTGTATGGGCGGGCGTGGCAGAAGTTCGATCTCCCGAAGATTGTTCAACTTATCCTTGGTCCGGCAGGAAGTCTGTGGCCGGGCTTTATCCTGCTGGAGTATAACGGTTAACCAAAGTTGTGTAGCGTAATTTGTTTTTTTTCTTAATAATACGAGTATTTCGTAAGAAACCGTAATATTTCTTGTTCGATTGCTATTGATAAACTAAGGTAAATGCATTAATATTTAAATATATATATATATATATATATATATATATATATATATATATATATATATATATATATTTAAAAAATATAATATTAAAAAAAAAGTACCTAAACAATGATTATTGCTATCACAGCACACGCGCAGGCTTGATACCATTTAACCCAAAGAATTTCAGAGATAAGTCGAATTATTTAAAAATTATTTCACCATAAATATTTGAGTAGAATAACATAGGTATTTGTAGTTTATAAGCATGGTATAATAAGAAAAGAGTACATATTTAAGGGATCTGAGGTATATTTATAAGTTACAAGTTTAATGGAAATGCGGCACTTAATGAATGCCATTACCCTATAGCGACAGTAACTAATCAATAAATAATTAATTATTTTCTTACTAAAAGAGATCACTCATCCAGCTTCTTTTTATTTTATATGCGTATTATTGGTATGTTAATACCGATCAATTATTAAGTATAATCAGTTAGGGTATTCCTATAATATATCATGCAATTTTTAGAAAGATTATGAATTTCGACATGCTGTAGACAGGTGTAAACTAGTATGTAATGCATTGTTACTCATGTACAACAGTGCTTTTGGTAACTAAATTAAATTTGGTGGCTTAGACATTAAGTATAACATTTATCATAAGGTTTTATATTTTTTAGTTTTATATTTATATATATATATATATATATATATATATATATATATATAATTATTATTATAATATAAGGAATATTAACAAGCTGTATTGATTTAGAATCCATCCTTATTCGATTTAATTTTAACATAATCATTTTAAAGATTGAGCATATAATTAAGAGGTTTAACGTAAAGGTACAGACACAATTTCCTGTATGCAAGATAACATTGGCATTGCTAACAACGGCCCTCTAGAGCATTATAACAAGAAAGAATGCAAGTTAGATAACAGGCTTCTTATCTCCGGAACTACTTTATCATTTGTTCTCCGTAGTGGGGGCACCGAAAATTGTATAAAACGAGAGAGTTTTTTGTAATGCACAAGAATAAAGATACATTAGATAAGTTATAAAACAGATCAGATGTTTTGATTACTTCGATCTGTAGAGGATTGAAAGCAGAAACCATTTGCTGTTGGATTGGAGGCCACTCAGGACGATTTTTGGCGATACCACATGTCTTTAATAGATACTGCTTTACTACACTGATATTAGATTTAATCAAATTGAAGCTTCATCAACAGATTACCTAGTCCTGTCATAAATATTCTTACAAGGAAATATATACAGATTTCAATAGAAAAATTAATTTTTTCAAAAACTTTATTAGAAAATAAAATGTATATCTATAGAGATTAAAACAAAAAAGAAATTGCTCAAAATGTCCCCCTTCTGCCTTGATACAGGCATTTAATCTCCGTGGTCAGTCATCAATAGCAGCACGCAGCATTTCTTGAGGAAAGCGCTCAACTGCTCGGACCAGGTATTGTTTGAGGCTTTCCTATTCAAGGTGTGCTCTGTGGCATGCAATCCTCTCCAGTTCGGACCAAAGCCGGTAATCTAGTGGTTTGAGATCAGGGCTTCCTGAGGGCCAATCCGAGGCAGAGATGAACTGTGAAATGTTCTTTTGCAGCCACTGCTGAATTGACCTGGCCTTGTGAGCTGGAGCGAAATCCTGCTGGAAAACCCAATGACTTCCAGCAAACAGAATACCATATAGAGGCTTGACAACAGGTTCCAAAATATCGTCCTGATAGTTTTTAGCGGCTGTTTTAACTCCTTTTTCGCAAAAATGGAGCTTTGTGGTGCCATTAAAGCAAACTCCCCACCAAACCATCACTGAGGAAGGGTGATAACCTCTTTCCATTCTTCCAATGACTTCCTGGGCTTCTTTAGAACCCCAGCTGTGTGCGTACAGACGACCATTTTGGCAATTACATTTTTTCAATTGTAAAAATTTTCTCATTGCTAAACAAAGTCTTTCGATAAATACCATTGGTATAACGACCAAGGAGCACTTTTCATCTATCCGCTCTAATTTTTTTTAGGGAAGTGGTTAGCCTTTGTCCTGTCATTCTTCGAAATTCATCTATCCTAAGGTCACTTTTTATTATGCGAGACATTTATCTGACAGAGATTCCCATTTCCCGAGACATGATTTGTTTTTTTCGAATGGGATTTCTTCTGATTCGAGCAGCCACCGCTCTCACTGCATTTGCCGTTCTCACAGTGCGGGGACGGCCTAGTCGAGGTCTGTCACATACAGATAGAGGTTCATTACGTCTGTCTATAGTGCGGTACACAATCATACGGCTGATACCCAAAGGTTTCAAAGTGTTGAAAATCTCTGACCTACATTTTCCAACTTTGTGTAAGGCGATCACAGCTATTCGGTTTTCTTTATCACCCCACTCCATGTTAACTGAGCGAAAGAAAAATATAAACTAATTGGGATTATTATCCTGGCATGAAAAGAAAATAACCTGATAGAGGTAAGGATTATCTAAATAATACCCAAGGATGTAAACAAAGTTCAACTTTTGTAACATTATTTATGGCAGAAATAGGTAGCTATCCTAGGTAGCTATCAGTAGCTATCCAAAGCACATAAGTCAGAATAACATTGTTAGCGCGACAAAATAAGATTTTTTGAAGTTCTCATTTCAAGATAAGATTAGTTGATATTTTTAGATGGACTGCTAGGTCAGTGGACCCTGAAAGGATTAACTGAAATTTTTACATTTTCTGGGCTGGCGATTAGTTAAAATTCTAGATAAATCAGTTATTTTCTATCGTCAAGAAAAAGGTGTCTGTGCTTTAATTTATATTTAAGTATTTCCTATTATTATTATTATTATTATTACCAAGAAGGTAAGTAAATCAAATCTATGGTATAAGCAATAAAAATTAATATTAATATTTAATATTGCCTCAGTTTATTGTCAGCTAGGGACATTTGAATAAACAGAGTCGATTATTTAGAATAGCTAAAATTCTGAAAGCCATAGAAAAAATTGCACGCTTTTAATTTCGTATTGTTCAATTCCGAATAGCGTTACGATGTTGCTGTAAAAAAACTAAAATCTTAAGTTATCTCGCTAAAACATTGCGTTTTTTTTTTCCTTTACCAGTAAGTAGCCATGGGGAGAAAAACATGGACCTCTTTTCACAATGGCTCAAATTCAAGGCTCTCAGGAGAAATGTAATGGTTCGAGAAATTATGATGGCTTAGTATCGAGTACCTTGATGAACAACATCTGCGGCTAAACGTTTTCCAGATACATTCAGCTTAGTTTTAGTTGAAAAAGTCAATTCATCGAAGAATGTGCAGTTTACTAATGTAGTACATTTACGTAGTTTAGCCCGGTCAATACATTCACTGAACACTTTAAAAAGAAACAGAAAAGTTATATGAAAGCCCGTTTTTAGCCAACATTCATTTTACTAATGAAAATTCGATAAGTTAAGTAGAGAAGGCTACCAACGTTTTTCTAAATGTTTAACAACATTTGCTAATTTACTCGACATTTCTTCCTAATTCGTTGTGTTCGAAAATCATTCTCGGAGAGCTATCATAATTTCTCAAGTTATAACATCTCTCCTGAGTTCCTTGAAATTTAAAAAAAAAAAAATTGTGAAAAGAGATTCACGTTTTTCACCACATGGTTACTTCCTGGCAAAGAAAAAAAAAACGCAGTGTTTTATCAAGATGACTTAAGTTTTACTTTTCTTATAGCAACATCATAACGCTCTTAAGAATTAAAAATTACGAAATTAAAAGCGTGCACTTGCGTGCGATTTTTTCTATGGCTTTCAGAATTTTATTTATTCTAATATAATCGACTCGGTTCATTCAAATGTCCATAGCTGACAATCAACTGAGATCATATTAATCATTAATATTAATTTTTATTGTTTACACTATAGATTTAATTTAAATGATTACTTATCATTTTGGAGGGCTGACATAATTGAAAATATTTAAACAAAAATTGAAGCACAGACATCTTTTTCTTGACGAGATAAAGCAACTGATTTATCTATAATTTAAACTGCTCGTCAGCCCAGGAAATAGAAAGGATTAACTGAAATTTTTATAATCGACTCTGAAAGGATTAACTGAAATTTTTACGAGTCAAGGTGCAGAGCAGTCCCTTTGCAAATATCAAAAATTTTTATCATGAAATGAAAACTTCTAAAAATCCTATTTTGTCGTGCTAATTATGTTATTTTGGCCACTGTGCAATGGTGGGTGCTAATCTGTTGATCTGACATTAAATTATTACACTGAACATCTACTGCATTTGCCAACAAATAAACAAGATACTACAACATAAGTATTCGAATAATTTATTCCAGTCATTAGAATAACTAATTAAATAAACATTTTAACATACAGAATTTTAAAAATAATAAAATAGAAAATACATGATTCGTTAGAATAATAAAAAACAATGTGGATGGTTATTTTCACTAAGAAGAATCAGATTTATAAATTCGGTCCATATTTACTGTAATTGTCTTATAATGCACTGTCTGTTAATTGGATTTAATTGATAGATAATAGATAATACACGCCTGACGCCCGTAATATATATATATATATATATATATATATATATATATATATATATATATATATATATATATATATATATATATATATATATATATATATTGCAATATTCGCTATTATATCTTTTTATTTTTTGCTATTATGAGCAAATTTTTCTACTTTTGGGTTTTGTTGGTTCTAATTTCTAAACTTGGTTTTCTATCACCTCTGCAATGCCCAAAAAAGAACTAATTGAATATGTGACATCACTAATTAAAAATACGAGAAATTAAATTAAGAAATTAGCTAGCTTACCTCTCCAACTTCCAGTCTAATCTCAGGTTTACAAATTTTCAGATATGCTTCTTTGGTATTGCACCGACGATACAAATGCATGTATACGTTTGTTTATGTGTTAAAAAAAAAATCTCAGCATATAATAGCAGGGAAAATTTAGTGTGGTGTGAAGTCAGTGACCTACTACCTTTACAAAGAAAGTTAGTTTCCAAAACTTGAATTCTATTCCTTTTGAAGTGACTTGTGCGGAGCTTATACTCCCGAGCAGTGGACTAACTCGCATTAATTGAAGCCCTGTTGGACAGGAACTGTAATCCTATAAGTTGAAGAGAAGCTTGATTTAGTACTTATCTGTTCAGTCGCTTGTCTTCTAGGATTAGTAGAGTCATTTACTTTGTGCAGCACCACTGCAGAACCGTGTGTTGTACTACTGCAGAAGTATCGGACATGCGGTAAGTTTATAACGGTCCATAAATAATATGTTAAATATACAGCACAATTTACTTTTTGTTAAATAAAAAAATTCTGGATAAAAGATAATGTTCAGGAGATTGCACAACTTGTTACTGATCGTTTAACGCGTGTAATAGTTTCTGTGATTGCGTTCCTATTCATCTCTATCTTAATGCCCTCGCCACATACATAACCAACCGAAGAATCCTAATCTTGATAATAAAATCTGCCTCATTATTTTTCTAAGTGTCATCTCCGATAGTATGACTTTTTTTTGCAGGAAAAAAAAGTCCTTTGTCCTTTATAAATTGCTTAAAGTTTTTTTGATTAACTTATTCCTGACCATTGCTACTCATCCATAAAAAATCATACTATTTTTGCCGTTTATTGGGGTTTAATGCATTAAGTATTCGAACTATGGCAATATTACCAACCAAATCTGAACAGAGTAGAAAGTTTGAATCTGTTACATAGCTCCTTCAAGAAATACAAGTCAATCCATTTAGGTCGGATTCATACAGGCACCGATTTTGATCCGAGAATGTTTAAGGATTGCTTCAACACGCTCGGTCACCGCGACCTCTCCCATACCAGTTATTATTGCATAATCATGAAAACCCTTGTTTGTATAATCTCGTAGCACCCACATGTAATTATTTTTTAAGTGATTTATATTTATTTTTTATTTTATTTTGAGGAAGATAAGATTATTTTGAGATTATAACATATTTTTTTAAGATTATCAAAAGATTATAATATATAATTATAAGATTATTTTTTAAGGAAGTATATATTTAGGCCAAAGGGAAAATTCTTTTCTAAGATACAAAACATAATTAGAAACATAAGGAAAATACAACACTGAGTCCTTTGGAATAGAAATCCAATAAGTATTAAACCGGTTAAACCGCTATTAAGGGCGTCTTTGTAGCTCAGTTAATATATTATCCCAAGTTAATGTGATTAAGATGGTGATTAAGATTATAACAGTATAAATGGTGAAATTTATTGAGTGCATAGTAAATGGCATCCTAAGCATTTAATATAGTATCCTGTTTCAAATGGTATCCCTTGTGGGGCTTCGCCTAGGTTTAGATGGCATTTTATTATTGTGAGGTCCTAATGTTCTTGGAAAATATCAATTATGATTATTGTGTGTTAAATTATATGGCAATAGTCACCGTCATTTATTATGGCATGTTTTCTTTTATTTATTTAAGCATAACGTTTACATTCTCAAGTCTGTAAACATTAATTTATTTACAGTTATATTTAACTATTACTTATCTCACATCGACCCCCACTCGAAAATATGAACCCCTCCACTCACCGTCCACTGATCTAATGAACCGGTCACTTGGAAACAGCAATTTACGACCAATATAATTGACTCACCAACCCAATGATTATAGTAAAAGTAATATGCTCATATAACTTATTGCTCTTTAAAATAATTATAATTAATTATCAGTAATAAATCGGAGAATTAGTATTATATTAAATGCAGAATGGAGAGACGTTCCCTAAAATTTTGTTTTGAATGGAAAGCCAGTAATTATAAAAACATCAATTAATACTACAAATGGATGATTCATTGATTGATTTAATTCGTAATATATCTTATGGATAAAGTAAAAAATCTGTTTAAATTTACAAAAACATTAATAAAATCTGATAAAATTGTTAATCTGGTTAATATCATTCCAAACTTTTAAAGAAAAATTTTAATATATAAAATTAATCAAATTAGATTAAAAGAATGTGATTCATCAATCACATAGAGTATTTATCAATAAAAGTTAATTTACATAATAATAAAATTAACTTAAATATTAAAATAATATTTTGTTTCGATATTTTTAATCTATTTATTAACCATTTTCAAAATGTTCTATTTTGTCAAACATGTTCTATATTAAAATGCAAATATCCTACTACTAAATGTAGTATTTGTTATTGATTTTCATCTTCTATAGTGGTAGATTATTTAATATTAATAAGAGCATAGTGGTCAATAAAGGTTGACCAGGAGTAGGCAGAGTATTTCGTAAAGGATTTATTAAGCATTACTTTTTTTTTTTTTAATAAAGTCATTTTTCTAAATCTGATTTGATTATTTTTTTATAATTAAAAGCGACCCCATGAATTTTCGTTTAATTTAATTTCTGAAAAAAAATAAATAAATCTACAAGTTGTTAAAATAAGGGTTTCTCTTTTTTTTTGTTTTTTATGACAAAAAAAAATACATACCAATTTTATTCTCTCTCAACGTCCCTTTACTAGATGTATGATGATCTGACTTTATTCCCCACTATTAATATTATGAAATAATTGCATACATTTCTTGTAAATAATATTTATTTAAATAAATATACTATTTATAAAAAAGAACCTACAAATGTACCTAACCTTCTATTCTACTACGAGCTGAAGGTGACCCGCAACATGCAGGATGACATCAATAGTATTTATTATGGGTAGCCCGCATGAGTTGTTGCTATATGAAAACAAAGGTTATTCTCGTCGATTTTGATTACCTTCTTAATGCTCTTTCTTATTATCTCTTTCTTTACCTGAGTAATCTGCCTAATAACTTGTACACCTCCGTTTAAAAATAAAAGGAATCAGCTGGTGAAAATCTGTTTAAAATTCAGATCACATAAAAAATCCATGGTTATCCTTAAATAGTTTATAAGATTCCGTGATTCCAAACCGGCACCATCTAGTTTCCTCAGTTTGTCTAGTGGACAAACTGAGGAAAAAGAGTGTCTGGTGAGCCTAAGATTCGACTGAACCATGTCTCTTGCGACTATGCCGACATAAAGTGTCTTTATCCATCCTTTCTTGGAACTTCCTTGGTGCCTTTCTTTTCCAAGCACTAAGAACCTCCACATATCCTTGATCTTCTCAACTTGCGTTCTTCCGTACACTTGATCACAATCTATCGAGTCTTATATCCCATAGAACTGCTTCCTCAAATCCTTCATTATTCGAGCTACCTCTTTCTAGGATTCCAGACTCTTGTCTATTCCTAAATTGTTCACTGCAGCTTCCTCAAAACACCTTCTTCCCTCATCTCTTATATAATAAATCTATCCGTAAATATCTATAAATCCATACAAAAATATCTAACACACTACTAATTTTACACACTATTAATTTTAAAAATATCTAAGCACTTCTTCCTTCATCTCTTATGTGATAAATCTATCCGTAAATGTCTATAAATCCATACAAAAATATCTATTTACTTAAAAGATAATTATTTATAGCTTATTTAAATTATATTTGTTTATATTTGATCTATAATTGACAATTTTTCTTTTCCAAACACACTAAAAAAAGTCTCAAAACATTTTTATTCTTAATTGTTTTACTTGTATTGCTTTGAAAAAAAAATCTATGGTATAATCATTATAATAATCCGAATCCAATATGCCATGCAAGGATTAATGGTCTAAGTATTAGTAGCTGCTTAGAAGTCCAAGAAAATAGAACTGAGAATTTAAGGAAAGATACCCGAAGTCCGCCCCCGTCATCTAAATTCGTCCCTCCCCAGTTATAAAGCGTTGATAGTATTGCTACCTTCTGAAAAACTCTCGAAATACTTCAATGTTACGTAGGTTACTGTTGAAAGTAAAATAATAGAGACGGTTTGTGCTTTGGTCCAGTATTTTTGAACTATAGAACGCTATTCCGGTGTATCAAGGAAAGATCTTTTTTTATTTTTTCACTACTAATCGTAGAATAGAATATTGTTTGCATGCGCAATTGCTCGAGATCCGAACTTTCGCTCTTTGATGTAGGAAAAGCTTCCATTGTTTTCATGCGTCGAGTTCGAAATTCGTCTCCATCAAGATTTTCTGAAGACAAACGAGAGGAAAATGTGTTAAATGTACGACATGTTTCAAAGGGTATAACAAACTGATCCTCATGAAAAATAGAGAAATTCGTTTGTAATTTTTGTTTGGATGGATAATTAGTCAAAATAGTCAATAAAAAGCGTTTTAAGTGTTTTAATGAAAATAAATTTCGTCTGGTGGAGTTATTAGCCTTTATTTAAATGCCCCAGGCTTATAATAAATAGTCAATTTTCAATTTAATTGAAGGACGAAATAATAGCCACTCTTTTAAAATCCTACTGCTTAGTAATTATTGTTTTTGTTTACTCAGGAGAAATATTATTTAGTTCAACCCAATAAAGATACCAACATTTGTTGGCATAGAACAGAGCTGCTTGTAGCAATTTTTAGGTCATTTAAAACTTAGGTTTAATACTTGAAATTTCGAATTTGGCTTAGGTTGATGAGCAATACTTTGTCATCTTCCCTTATAGGTACTATAAGGCTAAATAACCCTATAAAGCAATAACAAATCGATAGATTTGTCTCTTATAACGCAATGTAAATATTTGAATTTTTCAAACAACCCAGAGTTAGTTAAATCACTGTCGATAGAAAAAAAATAAATAAAAAAATACAGCAATTAAATCATATTTTCTCTGGATTAGATTTAATGTAAAATTAGAGCTAGATTGCGAGATTGGATGAAGACGAACTTCATTAATGTCATAAGCGCTTTCCGCATATCTGAGTTCTACAAAAGACCATAATTCCAACTGATCTTCAGAGGCTGCGAACAAGCATTCTGAAGTCAGCAGAACTAATCCCTATTTTAGCCAACAAACTTTTGTCACTGAAAGATAAGGGAGACCTCAGTTCTTAATCCTTTCCTGCATGTCTCCAAATTCGCCCTTCAATCAAGTAATAACACGAATATTTGTCAAGCATCTGCTATCTAAGAAAATGAGAAATTGATGACACTGAGTAAAAGATAGTTCGGACTCCGGAAAAATATGAATTATGCTCAATAGGAAGTCGTTATAAATAAATAATCAAAAATTTCAACTTTAAATAAATAAATAAATAACAGTTTGTCAGTTTTATATAATTGCATCCTCAACAACTAATCAAGCAACTATCAACTCAATGATCATTCATTTTAACACATATAAATATTTTAATCGTTAAAAATTTTAAATAATAAATAAAGAATCAAAATATCTTCTTCTGCAGCCAACGCCCGACCTTGGCTGCTCAGTCATCCAACGCCGTGCCACCCAGTAAAGCATTGCCCGGTCTTCAATGTATCACCTCCGGTGTCAGCCTGCAGAGCTGTACAGCGAAAGAAATGATCCGCAGTCCCCTTCATCTGGGAGCACAGGGAGCATGTCGGGGAGCCAACCATGTAGATCTTATGTAGGTGACTCTGCAGGTAATCGTCCGGCCTGTTGTCATCATAAAGATGGGCACTGCAGTCTCTCGGGAAATGTTGTCTGGGATAGGTTTGGATACAAACGGTTCCATTTTTTTCCCGGCAGCAAATTAAAATTTTGAAATAATAATGATTTGTACTTAGAAAGTTGAGAAAAAAAAAAGTTTTACCAAGTGAATTTCATCAGAATAAGCCGTAGTAGATTTAATATGAGTTAT
The DNA here is from genome assembly GCA_948150685.1 of Rhaphigaster nebulosa. Classification (NCBI taxonomy): domain Eukaryota; kingdom Metazoa; phylum Arthropoda; class Insecta; order Hemiptera; family Pentatomidae; genus Rhaphigaster; species Rhaphigaster nebulosa. The sequence continues at coordinate 87,801,204 of OX411310.1, forward strand.
AAATCCTAGACGGCAAGAAGATTTTTTTTTTGAAACGCAAGAGAGTTTTGGAAAAGAGTAGCTGGGAAATTCTGACAGAAAAGAATTAGAAATGAATGTTCAAGCAAATTAATAGAGGTTAACCTGAGCATCCTCAAATTCTTAGAAGGCAAATGTGTAACCTCCTGTAAGGATAGCCTCAGAAAGGCTATCTAAGTTGATTATGGAATGGGATGTGAAAGGAAGAAGGGGAACCAAAAGTACAAAAAGGAAAGTGGAAGAAACCCGGCCAGGACGTGGTCTAATGGAAAAACGAGCCTTGAATAGAGAGGACTGGAGAATAATGTACTTAAAATATATAAAAATAAGGGTCAGAGTAAGGTGAAAATGTGAATCAGTGACACTTCTACTATTATAGTTTTGGCCGCAACTGAAGTAATACTTAGTTATCGCTCTGCACTAATTGAGAAATCGTAGTGGTATTAGCTCACGTACTGCTCTGAAACTCTGTAAACATTGATTTTATACAAAGGTGAACAATGTTATAATAACTTCGAGTGAGATGAGTGCATCCTTATTAACTTTAAGCAAGAGTTCGCTAATTTATCAAGATTAGTTTTGAGTTTAGTCACAGCCTCCTCGGTGAATACCAGCTCTCCCGAGAATTTGCATCCTAAATATTTGATAGTATCTCCCATCTGTGTTTATTGGATGGCATCTCTATTCTCAAAGAAGAGCGTCGTTGACTGCAGCTCTCCTTTTCACACACTTTTCTGTGGGTTAATAGCCAGACTAATCTCGGCCAGTATTCTATTAATTACTCTTTCAGCAGCACCCTTGACGCGTGCCGAAACAGCTTGATCGTCCGTGAATCCTGTGAGGACCACACAATCTTGTTCACTTCTTAAATTGTATGCATAACGCTTGGAAAAATCTTTATCACAAAGTTCGCGATATAAATGATTAATGACCAGATTGAATAGCGAAGGCAACAAAGTCTGTACCTTGGGGTACTCCTCGCAGCACATTGATCTGGCCTTTCATGTGGGCTCCTACAGAGATCTTAATTTCGTTAGTACACAGGAGAGCTGATATCGCGTTTTTCATATCCGGTGAAACCCCTCTCGCTTCTAGTGAACTGGCAATGTGATCATGCCCAACGTTGTCAAAAGCGCCAACAACGTCAAGAAACACCACGGCGCAATCATTTTTCTTTTGTGTGGCATCTTTTATGATCGCGTCAATGACTCTCGCGCTGACGTGTGCTCTCGGCAGGCCCTTACCGAAGCTTCTTTGATTTTTATTGAAGGTGACCTACTTTCTTAATTCGTAATCCAGAATCTTCTCTATCATTCAGCGCACAATTGAGTAGATGGTTATAGGTCTCCATGAAGATATTTTATTATCAGCAGCACCTTCACCGTTGTATACTACGATTGTGCGCCCCTGACGAAGAGATTCTGGAACACAAATCACCTTCAGTATGATCTCCGCACTTACCCCGATGATGTGTGTACATCAAAGTATTTTATTATAGGGACTAAAACTTCGACCGGCCCCGGAAATGTGTCCATCAATGTTGACTTTATTGCATTTTTTACTGCTTGTACATTTATAGACATCAAATTTAGCATCGGGGCACATTTTGCATAGTCCGCACGTTTGCGGAGATTTTTATTTCAAAGAGGCTCCTAAAATGATTTTCTAATATCATCTAAAATGATAGATGCTATCTTCAAAGGGCTTTACTTAGAAGCGTCGGGGTTCATGATATTTTGTATCATTTTCTTTTTACCCCAAATTCTGCTCTGATGCTTTCATTTCAGATGTGGTCTCGTCTTGTTCTTCGTTTTTCATGACTTTCTTCTATTACGGTAATTGTACTGGACCACTGCGTAATGGTACGGCTCTTGCCAACGGTCTGCCTTGTTAGCTCCCTGCGGATTCGACACATTACCTGCACCCTTGCCGGTCATATCAATTTTATTATTTCTCCTCATTGTATAGAATTTAACGGCAGGATGCTGTGAGCCGGGCAATTCTGTATTAATATTCTTAAGAAATTCTAAAAAATTGTCCACAGCTTTGTCGAATTCCGCAGCATTAAAATTATCTCCGTTCAGGATGTTCTTAAAGGCAGCCGATCATCCATTAATCTCTTTTTTAACGCCCTCTGCCTCATCCTCTCCATTCGTATTTTAAATTAAATTCATTTCATTTCAAATTATGCTCCTAAGATTTTTGTTGTTCGCCTCCTTGGGGTACTTTTTAGCCATATGGGTTCCAAGATCACTATCGCCCCAGAAAGTCAGACCATAATGTATTAAGTATATTCAACACAACATACCTACCGACTTTCCACTGGTAGTGAGAGTTGGGTTCCTTTGGATAAACACGATAGCAGGATTACCGCTGCCGAAATGAAATATCTCAGGAGAATAGTCGGCCATACAAGACGAGACCACATCTGAAATGAAAACATCAGAGCAGAACTTGGGGTAAAACTCAAAAGAAACAGATAAAGTGGTTGAACCCGAAAATTCTTTGAATCAAGACCAGTCGACAAAAGGCGACCACGGAGGACATGGATGGATAAGCTTGCTCGACTAGGTCAGAAGAGAGGAAAGCAGCTAGAAGCCATGAAGAGGCAAAATCGGGATAGAGACGGATGGTATATGTGGATTGAGATTCCTCCATGCTGATAGGCACATGGAGCAAGAGCAAGGAGAAGAGTCTGATTCTGGGAAGTGATTTGAGAGCTGAGTTAAAGGAAATAATTTAAAACAGGACCAAGGCCCAAAACCATGCTGTCATTTCGAAATATGTAAGCGGAAAGTCAACCAAAAATCAAAAATGTTATAAATTATTTATTAGCCAAAAAAGAAAAATTTAAAAGCTGCTGAAAGCAGGTTTCGATGTCGTTATACAACGAACCAATCAAACTTAGTGTTTATAGAAGTTCTTCGTTCTTCATGACTCCAAGGTGATATTAATCAAAAGTTTTACAGAAACTTATTCAATAGTTGGGTGAACGATGGATCCTTAGGGACGACAATTAAACGATTATTCATGTAATCAAATTTCTTGACCGAAGAGACTCTAAGCTGCTTACCTAAATTAGGTCAGATACGTTAACTTCTTTACAATAAATTTGTGAAAAGTACACTTCCCATAAATATATAACTTATATTTTTAAAAACACATTTATAACGACGTTTCGAAGTCCTTCTTCGTCTTCAAGTTATTTGTTTTCTGCAATACAACATCCACTAATAAAATCCAAATATTTATAACTTAATTTACAATATCTTTTATTACTATATTAAAGATAGTTTTCCTTTAATTTACATTATTATTACATTGGAAGTGTACTTTTCAAAAATTAATTTATTATATATATATATATATATATATATATATATATATATATATATATATATATATATATAATATTAACTTCTCTATATAGTAGAATTTGTTAAATATAGTTAACATCTTTTTTAAACCATAACTATTCATTATTTACCATAGTACCTCATAGAGGAGCAAAATATTACTGTAAAAAGAAACAGAATAAATATAGTTTTATATGAGAATTATATTTCATATAAAATTTAACACAGCGGAGATAAATTCGAAAAGTTTTAATTAAGGAGTTTATAGCGTCGTAAAATTGTCTCCTTTGTTTGCGTAATTGAAGCATATCATTAGCAAGCTAATTATAAACTTAATGCATTAATTATTTTTTTCTTCTAACAAGAACAGAGGCCTATTTATCTCTCACAGCTTGAGTGAACATTATAATTTTAAAAGAGTTTCACCCTTTTTATCACTAATTACTTTATATCACACCAAGGATAACAATTCATGAGGAATGAAATTCATATTATATTTAAAATATTCCATCCAATAAAAAAAAAAAAATATGAATGCTTGATGCAAGAAGTATGCTTTTCGATTTGCTGCGAGGGAAAAAAAATAATAATTTCACTTTATATGCAGATTGCTCATGTTTTTTTAAATAATTCATCGTCTAAAAAAATAATCAAACTTTTAATTGACAAATCTATTGAATCAAATTCGTAAACAACAGCCTCTCTGCTCAAGTTATCAAAGTATACAAATTAAAAAAAAAAAAGTTATTTAAATTTGAGTTAGCTCTATCAACTTGACTTAAGGTTATTTCTGGCTAAGATCATAAACAAATTTTATAAAATACGTAAATATGTTAATACTCAATTGCAGGAAGTAGCTAGTATTAATTATTTATTGTAAAAATTTCTTCATGATTAAAAATATATTGTAACATATTATATCTTTATGTGAGGAGTTTTCTATCAAAACTTAACATATCCACTTTTCAAAAACAAAGATTTTTTTGACAAATTAATATTCTACAGTCAAAAATTAGTCAATTTGTTTCACATCTTTAATTTTTCCCTGTCAAATAGGTGTTACAAATCAGCATTTTTAATGAAATTTTGCCATATCTCCAAGAGATGCTCCCTAATAATGTTTTTGTAATATTTCTCCAAAAGTGGGAAAATTTCTCACATATATATATATATATATATATATATATATATATATATATATATATATATATATATATATATATATATATATATATATATATATATATATATATACGTATTTCTTTTCCTCTTGCATGCAAATTTCTATATTTTTTGAAATTATAGATTTATCTATCCATTAGTACCTATGTGATGTTCTTATCTATAACATATAATATGCATCTTAAATATATGATTAGTTAAGAACATTATGCTTTTATTTTAAATTAATATGTTATATTATTTTAGTTTGTCAATTTATGATTAATACACGTCTATATTCTAAATGCTATTGTTATTTAATCATGCTCCATGATACTTCTACTATTTTGCTATTGAAGGTTCCAAATTAAAAATAATCATAATTTGTTTCTATTATTCAATTTAAACAGGTAACTATATTAATCCGTATAATAATTGGTTTCAATTTTATTTATCTTGTGCATGTTAAACTTCTCATATCACACTTACATTATTAAATTTGATTTCAATTTATTTTATGGCATCTTATATGAATTTATTCCATTGGCCATCTATTTTGTTTTAGTACATTTCTTTTCCTCATCTTTATATCATTGAACATTCAGTTTAATTGTCCGTTAATTTTATCATATTTTGGGGGGTTGCCTACACCCGATAAAATATTAGGGAAAAGAAGCAGTATTTTATGAGATCTTAAAAACTGATATTATGAATGAGATAAGTTACCAATCGTACATTTCAAAGGTATATTATTGGCCGTGTCTCATTCAGGTATTTTGATTCAAAAATTTAATTTTTAATTGATCACTTCAAACAACAGAATTTTAATAGTTTAATTTTAATAATTGCATTGTTACCGTTATTCTGTTGTTGTTTTTTTCCTCCAGAGAGAATATTAGGACTTACATCTCTATGCCAATCTCACTAAGCAAGTCTACCTGGAACGATAGAGGAAATATTGGCAAGGAGATAATAAAACCTCTGGAGAAAAAACAGAATAACGGACAATCCAGGGAAGAAGCTTAAAACTATTTTAATTAAATCGTTCTTAGCTAATTTAGTAAGCATTGGAAAAAAAAGCGTTAGCAGCAGAGTTCCATCACTAAAGTTGTGGTTTCATTGAAATATATAATTAAAATTATAAAAATGGTGGGGGTGAGAGAAAAAGGTTAAGGTCTCCAGAAGGCACTTCTCTGACAAAAACTTCATTCACATCAAAATTTCTTTCATGGCAACTCATTTAAAAACGGCGAAAACCGGTATTGGCGAGAGAAAAAAGTCGAGATCCCCAAAAGACATTATTATCATATTAATTCAGTTCACATACAAATTTTCAATCCTTTTAATCAATTTGGAGGGGTTGTAGAGGTGCTTCAAAGACCTTCAAAACAGCGAAAAACCGTGGGGGATAGGATAAAAAAGTCGAGATCCTCAGAAGGCACTACTTTTATACCAACTTAGTTCACATAACGCTTTAATTCAATTTGGAGTAGCTGTAGAGGTGTAGAAAACCTTCAAAACCGCGAAAAAAACAGGTAAGCATACCGAAATTTACCACCATTTATAGTATTGTTTAGTCTAGAAAAACCGAATTTCAGCTCATTTGATTAAAAGAAGGGCGCTGAAAATTTCCAAATGTAGCAGTAAAACAAGAAATTATATATTAATATAGAGTTTAGGAAAATGATATCAAAAGCATCTTATAGAATACTAGGGTATATAGAAAGGATATTAAATGCATCCCCTGGTGTGCATGTTATAGAATACTGGGGGTTATGAAACGGATATAATAAAATGCACTCACATTCCACCCCGATAACCTCGATACAGTGCAAATATTCTATTATATTCGAAGAAAATACGAATAATAATATCCACCAAGCGCATTTTAATGTCAAAGTATTTCTCAATTTAATATATATCTTTAAATTCATGCTAATCATTAGAGAATTTAATAATTAATAATAAGTGACTTCGGTCGGCAATTTTGTTTTTGTACCAAAGTGACGAACTCAATGATTTATTATACCCTAAAAGTCGGCTCATAAATAAAGAAAGGACATCTCGGAAATACTAATCAGACAGCTATTAATTACATTTATGAGGGAATTAAATGCAGGTGCCAGGTTTAACGGCAATGCGGGGATATGAACTTATGGCTCATAAATCCAAAATATTGCTCTCTATCAAGTAAAAGCTTTTATCAATATCATCACATGATTTAAGCTTGAAAAAATACAAGTGTTTATAAAGCAATCTGTTACGGAGGGAGGGATGAAATATGAACATTTTAGCTGTCAACACCAACAAACGCAAGGGTTACAAACGGTTTCACGACAAATGCATGGATACGTAGCCTTGTACAAAATATGGCGATGACCGAAATTTCTGTAGCACCAAGGTTGAAGAGGAAGAGGATGAGAGATCTATTTGCCCAGCAATATAATTCAGCTGAATAGCAGGATATACCAGTGGATGCTGTCTCTCTCATGGGTGCGCGTCATCATATTTATTTAAAAAATTCTTATCATAAAAGATCCTTATCCACTTATCCATCATATTTTTTACATACCGCCTAATGTGGTGACTACGGTAAAAAAAAAATATATATATATATATATGTATATATATATATATATATATATATATATATATATATATATATTATGTGTATATATTTTAATTGCTCAAGAAATAAAATCTAGCGAGGAAAAAATATTTTATGGAGAGTTTATTCTATTTGGGACTACGGTGCTAAATATGAATTTGCATTGATAGTTTATCACACATTATGACATGTATATTTTATTCTAAATATTTACGCTCTTTTTTTAAGTATAAGATATTCAATCTCCTGCAATAACATTTCCATCCTAAATTGAGTTTCACACTTTAAAGATTTACTTAACCCCCTTTCACAACTCCTTTCCTTCACGCAGTTCCATTTCTTACTTCTGACACTCTGAATTATCCGTTCACACTAAGTGAGTTAGAGTTTATAATGTCAAATCTCAAAAACAACAAGGCCCCAGGTCCAGACTGTGTAACATACGAATTCTTTAAATATGCGCCGCTTTCCTTCCTCGATAGAATCCTTGCCTTCTTTAATTATATTTACGATCTCGGAGAATTACCACAGTCATTCGGTCAATCAATTATATTCTCGCTTTACAAACAAGGAGATGTTGATCAAGTTTCAAACTATAGAGAAATTTCATGCCTCAATTCTATGGCCAAGATCTTTTGCTTAATCGTCTTAATCAGTTTGTGAAAGAAAATAATCTTCTCAGTGAATTTCAAACCGGTTTCAGGTGTGGGTACTCTCCTGTCGATAGTACATTTATTTTAACAAACATGATAGCTCTTAACTTGGAAAAACAAGAGAAAAAAAAACTTACTGCTTTTTCATTTGACTCGGTTGATCATTCTGCTTAAAGTTATACAATCTACGTATCTCGTCCAAATTTATGACCATCCTAAAAGTATTATACTCTTGTGCTGCTTCTTCCGACCGTGGAATAAATGGAATCGCTGAATTCTTTAGTGTGGGTGCGGGTGTACGCCAAGGATGCTTGTTAAGCCCGATACTGTTCTCCCTTTTCGTGGATGATTTGCCCTCTGTCCTTGAAGGAGGTATTCTCATTGGTAGGACTAAAATAAAAATTTTACTTTACGCTGATGACATTGTGTTAATGGCTGACTATCCGATTTCTCTTCAAAGAAATATTAATATTGTTGCTTCTTACTGTGATTGTTGGAGTCTGTCTCTAAATCTGTCTAAATCAAAAGTTATGATTTTCTGCAAGGGCGGTAGACCAGCAGCTTCTGAAAGGTGATTTGTGGAATCTGTCTCTAAATCTGTCTAAATCAAAAGTTATGATTTTCCGCAAGGGCGGTAGACCAGCAGCTTCTGAAAGGTGGTTTTATAAGGGGAAAGAGATTGAAATAGTGAACCGGTACAAATATCTTGGGATCAGGCTCACACCACGACTTTCCATCATTCCCCATCTCGAAGAAAAGATGTCAGCAGCTAAGGTTGGGATAAATAGAGTTTGGTCAAATCTAATCCTCAATAGTAATGTCCCACTTAACTCTAAACTCCAGCTATTCAATAGTGTTTCGCGTGCAGTCGTCGGTTATGGATCTCAAGTTTGGGGCTTTCAGGCATATGAAATGGTAGAAAAATTCAAAAGATTCTTTCTTAAAAAATTGTTCTCCCTCCCTTCTTCTACGCCAAATTATTTCCTAGACATAGAATCACACCTGGAAAGCTTCGAAATTTACACGTTAAAACTTCATTTTCGATATTGTTCTAAAATCCTTGCTTTAGATGACCACCGGCTTCCGAAAATCTTATCTCTTCAGGCGGTGGAAAGTAAAATATTCTGGTATAAAAAGTGGCTCTTCTTATCCCAGCGTTTCTCTTGCGATTTTCTCGAATGTTTAGACAATCTCCATAATAGTCTCACCCCGTTCCGAACATTTCTTTGATGCGACGGTGAAAAACCGCCAGTGGAGCGATCGGCCCCGGATATTAATCTGATCAATGAATAAAAAAACTTAGGTTCCTGTAAATTAGGTACGTGATTTCCCAACGACTTGTTGAGTAACTTCTGTAAGGATTCATTTTAATAAGATTCTTTTTATCTATTTTTTTATTTGAAGAAAAATATTAAAGTTTTCAATACATCCGTAAAATCTAAAAATGTGCAATGATCATCATTCCAGTCTTTAGTAAACATTTTAAAACAACTATTAATTAATATTTTTATGTTACGAATACTTTTTACAACAAACTTTATACGATTTTGATATTCTTGTGGTATTAAAATGGCCGAACAAATTAACTTGGGATTCAGAGCAGTAGGCTTAAGAAACAAAAAAAAACTTCAATGTTATATTTAAAGATTTAATGTTGAACAACATGCTAGAATGCTAATAAAAATAGACTTATTGGCATGTAGTCTTCAAGCAACTCTTCCACTATCACTTGACATACTTCCGGGACGATGTCGCTGATTGCCTGTTTTGACATCCTCAACAGGTATTGCAAGCTTGTAAAGGAGTCTCCCGTGGCCAAAAATAGTAGGCTCACAGCGAGTCTTTCCTTGACAGAAATTGATCTTCGAAAGGTCGTTTCCTGTCTCGCTATTTTCGGACTTACTTTCTGTAGCAAGAATTCAAAATCCGTCGGATGCATCCGGGTAAAAATTTGAACAGTCCACTGACCTGGAACTTCAACTCAACCAACAGGCTGCTCCCACCAAATTGTTCTCGGTTTAAATATAAGTTCGCTGTCCATCAACGCGGTTTTTTCTTCCTCTTTTTCAAAACATAATCTATCAAAATGTACGCGGCTGCTGCCACTTGCTGCTGAGATGCCATGATTGATACTGGGGCGAGAACTCGACCACAACTTCCGAAGTAAGCTCGATTCTCCCGCTCGTCTTCCCGTATCCAATTCGTACGGAACGATGCTCGGAACGCTGCTGGTACGGTACGGAGAAACGGAACGGCAGTTTGCGTACGAGGCCTAAGGGTGAAATAATTTCGCCACTAACGGGGCAATTTGACCTTTATTGGCTTATGCCCCATGCTTGGAGGGTTAGATATGAGGGTCTCAGATCTCCCCAATAAATTTGTTTCTGTATTTTTTCTTATTTTATTTGTTTATTTATTTTATTTTTTATTGTTCTACCTGTTTCTAAGCTATTGTGACGGATCATTTGTTTTTTAGGTGATAAACTATTTTATTTTTATGTTTTTTCTATTCTAGAGTCTGTTAATTTTTAGTCTTTTTATTTAAGAGAGTTTATTTAATTTATTTTTTATTTGTTTACCTGTTTCTAAGCTGTTGTGACGGATCATTTGTTTTTTAGGTGATAAACTATTTTATTTTTGTGTTTTTTCTGTTCTAGAGTCTGTTACTTTTTAATATTTTTATTTAAGAGAGTTGATTTAATTTATTTATTGTGTATTTTTCTATCTTGTTTGTATTAAACTGTATATAATACAGTTCTCAGGCAGACGGCGTAAGGCCATTGCATTTATACTTTGTTTATTAATGTTTAATTAGCTGTGTAAATGATTATGATTAATAAAGTATTATTATTAAATTCAATCTCCGTAGTAACTAGTAAATAATAAGAATGTTTAACGGATAATACCTCCTCTTAGAGCTCTTGTTATCTTGACAATCTTGCACCTGCACCGCTCCTCAGGTGCGTCTGTAAATAAGTAATATATCTAAAATAAAGGCGAAAATGTGCAGTGTCTAAAATGCTAACAAATGCAGACACAAAGAGCTACAATATAGTAACAGAAACAAGAAACTGATTTTTTATAAATTAAATATATCCGAATTTAAATAAAATTAAAGTCACCATTATTTTTTCCTACATTGTAATAAACTTCTTGTATTAAAAGAAAGAGTCGTTAGCCAGTAATTCTATATGCAAAACATGTTAACACTTGTCCATTGCTCCAATTTGATACCAGAATGAAGAGGATTGGCTTCTCCTGTACCTAACAATTCAAACTTTACAAAAATATTAATCTCGCCACGCGAAAATTGGAATAAAACAAATAGATAATGATGAGTCTAGACGTGTGCTAGTAAAAGTAACATAATCCTAAAGTATTTCGGTCCTAAAAATCACAAGATTTTGATCAGGGATGACAATGGTCATTTAGCCCTGTGTTCCATATTCTATAAGAACTTCTTTTTGCATCTGAATATTTTTATTTTTAAATTGTAAATTAAAATTAAAGAAAAAACAACAAATAGCAAAAAGAAAACTTTTACTTTATTCTATAATAACTTATTATTAGTTTTATAAATAAATGAACATTTTCATTGTTAATATAATTACAAAATTAGACACGAATAACAAACATTTCTGAATTTAAATAAAATTTAAAAAACTAGAAAATCTCGCAGGAATGAGCATCGTTTTTAAAAAATTAAAATTCCTTTATTTCCTTTAGAAGTATTAAAAAAAAAAACACCTGAATAATCAAAACGAAATCCTGGAGCAAACTAAAAACTTCTTGAAAAACCTTCATTCGAGGTACATCAGATCTAGTTTTAAAAGATAAACAAAATAATCAGATAACTCTTCTAAATTAACATAATTTTTTTCTGTAGGTAATTTTAAATAGCTATAAGTTTTTTCAATAGTTTTATCTTCTAGAATATCTTATAAGTTCGCATATTATAAAAACAAATAAAAACAGGGGAGACATTGTAGATTTTCCGGGAGTTGTGACCAATATCAACCCTGTTGACAGTACTTCATTGATATAACTATTATAAATGATGCTATAGCGAATTTTGAATTTAATTATTTTTTTAAAATGACATCCGAATGACAATTTGAGTTAAAGTATTGATGATATCACAACAAGATAGTGCAAACTACGTACAGACGCACTTGTGATTTTAGTTCCTGAAAAGTTGAAGTCACTATTAGATCAGACCATGAGGACGTTGCTGACGGAAATGGTAGGGTGGCCTAAATTGACTTCAGACTTTTGTTTGGACTAGTTAAGAGGTAAGCATACTAAAATTCCAGGGATCTAGGAGCGAAGGCAGAGAGGAGAGGGGGAAGAAGGTCATGTTATTCGGTTTTTCTTGTTGTTCTCGAAAATCTTTATTCATAACTTTAAACATTTTATGTAAAACATTGAAGAGTATTAAATTTCCAATATTAATGCTCTTCAAAGTAACAAACTAAAAAATATTGACTCTATATTATACTTTTACGATTATCTTCTTGTTACTTTGAAGAGGGCATATTTCTTAAGCTATAACAGATGCGAAAACAATAAATAATATCATTCTTGTAGGAAATATAATCCTCTTCAATTTTTTACATATAATGTTTTGAGCAAGGACCAACCGTTTTCGAGATATAAATGAAAACCAAAATACATTATCTTCTCCCTCCCCCTCCTCTATTCGCCTCTGCTCCTAGATTCCAGGAATTGTAATATATTTACCTTTTACTAATCCAAACAAAGCCCTGAAATCAAATTCCTGCCATTTCTGTCTACATCCACCTTCAGCATTCATTGACTGGAATAGAAATATAGATAGCAAAAAATAACTTAATTTTGGGGCAAATTCACTGAAGTATAACAAATATGAACAGATAAAATATTATTTATGCTTATACGACCTATTATAAACCTCATAAATAAAAAACATAAGTATTAACATTTTATATATATATATATATATATATATATATATATATATATATATATATATATATATATATATATAGATATATATATATATATATATAAAAAAAAGTAAAAAAGAAATTCCTCCAATAAGCAAACAAAAAAAAAACATAGAAGACAAAAAAATATTCACATCTGTAATTTAAAAAAAAATAAAAAGATATCTACACATAATCATCATGCAAAAAGAAAAAGAAAAAAAACCTATATGCAAAAACCGTACAGGGGAAATAAACACCATATACTGGATCCATAAAATGAATTCGTATATTAAAAAAATACAGAAAACAAAGTAACATAAAAAAGAAAGATATTCTTTTAGAATGCAAGAAAAAAACAAAAAACAAGATGTATGAAGAGTGATATGAAATGTATGTTCATACAAAAAAAAAACGTAATCATTGGAACCAGATTCTTATAACATAGTAAATACATGATTAGCCAGTGTCCAACTATATTGCGAAGAAGAATAGGAGGGTTTTAAATGTGCATACGAGGGGGAGAGGGCATACCGGATTTTGAGAAGGAAGGAATTCCAGAAACTGATGGAGCGGACAATAAAGGTGTGTTGAAATGAGCTAGAAAAAGGCCAGAATGTCGAGACTAAATAGATAGTTTTAAAAACTAATTGAGAAGTGATATGTACTAGACTGTTATACTTTACAAAGAACAAATATAAGAAGTTTTCGTTTCATTAATTTTGACAGCCGAAGTATCGGAAAACCATTTGGGCAATCTTCAGAGCCAAAGTAGTGGTTACAAACTAATCTGTCACAGGAACAGGATAGAACCTTATTGATAGAAATTAATAAGAATAAACAATAATAATAACCAATTAACGTTTTACAAGGAATGAAAAGCAGGATTCATTCATGTCTGTGATAGAATTAATTTCAAGAATATTGCACAATATTACATGATTTCTTAAAGCGAAAATAATAGAGTTAATGAATAATATAATTTTTTTTTTTTTTTGGAAGAGATAAAAACTGTTTCTTGTCTAATAATGCAAACTACATGTAACCATTCATACCATATTTAAAAGAAATAAAATTAAGCAAATAGTAATATAATTTAATAAAATTACAAATAAATTATAACATGCATTATAAGTTATTTAAGTAAAGGGTAAACGACGAAAATGCATTGTAATATAAAAAAAAAAACTGCAGGAAGGCTAACTGTTTTCTTCAGAAAGAGTCTCATTAGTTCAGTAAAGCAGATATTGGAAAGGCAATCAACTCAGAAATGGAAACATAGAGGCAGGGTCATTAACTCTAAAGATAAAGCACATATTTGACTTCGTCAGCACAGTATAAGACAACAGAGTAATCACTAAAAATAACTTATAAACTGATTAATTCTTAAACGTTAATAGAGAAAAGGGATATTATCACAGATTCGAGGATGATTAAATGTGTCGATGTGACGGTGAGACGAAGATACTTTCTAAAAGGGAACGATGTCAAGAAAGTTTAGACTGCACAGTAACCCCCATAGAGTTTGATTGTACACACTGAAAATAAGGTAAAAGTTTTAAACATCAAACGTCCTGTTTTCTGTTTCACTGCTCTGTATTTACTAAGGTTTATTTTTTTTTTCTCTCCACTACTCCAATCAAAACAACTTTATCAAAGCCCCCTCCTATAACATCTAGCCTTCTTTACTTAATCCCCTTGCTTATATAAATAAATATTTGTTTAGACTAATAATGGTTTTTAAAAAAAATTAATTCTACTAAACGTATGAATATTTAATTTTATCATAATTTTTTAATTGTATATTACTATGTATCCTTATTAGTTTTATTGCTACACATTGGTCAACTTGTTTTTGATCTTATTTATGGAGAGTTTTGTCCCAATATAAAAAATTTCCATTCACAGTGTCTTTATCATCGTATACCCAAAGTTGTCAAATCTACAAGACCTAACTAAACATTATGAGTAAATCCATTAATATCCACTAAATCCATTGATGAGTTTATTCGACAGATCTAGAGAGACAAAATTCAATAACAATTATCGAATACAGATTGTGTATATGCATATACATATACATGTGTGTGTGTGTGATTTACTTACAGTCATTTTATTGCTTGTGGGAGCACAGAGTCTGGAGCGGATCACCCACCTCACGTTGCAACGAACCAAAGTTTCTCGGATTCATGGGTTATAGCGTCAGTAGTCGCACGAGGACCTAAATTTATTTTCCCGAAGCCATGGGCTTCGCTTTTTTTTTACTTTATTATTTTTTTAAAGATAATATTGAACTGAAAGCTCGATATAAACTGTACTAAAAGTTTATTTTGTGTTAACAACCGTTTTTATTCAAAATCAATATGTTCCATATCAAAAATCTTTACTATATACTCCAACTTTCGTAATTTTGTAAATAAGATATATATTCTGATTTGTATGTGGCTACCCGATATATTTAACTAAACCCAATATATAAAATAAAAGTGTTTCTCCCTCTGTCCTAAAATAATATTTATATAGACATGCGTTATTTAAAACTAAATTTATCAAATGTAATTTTTGAAAGAAATTTAGTAATTTATTGTACTAAAATTAACGAAAAATAAATAATATAAAATATAGATGATGCAGGTATTTGAGCAGGCTTAAAAACCACATTCCCGCATATTTGACTTCGTCTAACAAATAGATTACCCGAGTGTATTCGAAAAAGTCCAGAGAACCATTTATATAGTGGTACATTTTTTCTTTAGTAAATTTTTAAAAATAATAATAATGGACGTATCTTAATGCTACAAAGAAACAACAATCATACAAATACAGTAAAACACTTACACGAATTTGAGGCATTCTCAATAATTATTGCAAGATTTTTTGACAATCAAACAGTAATCCATAAGATAATAATACAAAAAAAGACCCTAAGGTTGCTCCAATGAACCTACTAGAGTAGGTTAGAGGTTACTGTTATTGATAACTCTTCTTTCTACAAAACAAAAATAGTGGATTAATTTAGAAGGAAAAAATATTACTGAAATTGACAATTTCGACTAATTTATATTTATACATAATTACAACTAATTTAGAAAAAAAAACGACTAATTAATTTATCTCTGTTCAATCTTTTTCCTTAACTACTTTAATAAATAACATATAACAGACATGACTATGATATGTTTATAAATATTTTTGCTTGTTACCTGGAGTCTTCTTTACGACTCACGACTTCTACAAGCGAATCTCGAAATACTTCAGGATCAATGTTCGCATTTACCACAGAAAACTATATTTATTTTTTTGTCTTCTATGTTTTTTTTTTGTTTGCTTATTGGAGGAATTTCTTTTTTACTTTTATATATATATATATATATATATATATATATATATATATATATATATATATATATATAATCTTTTACAAGAAAGAAAAAAGAGAGGGAAAAAGGCGGAGTTTACTACTGATAACTACTAATTTATAACCAGTAATCATCAAAATTCGTGATATCATTATATAATATTTAAAGTACACTGTCATATCCTCTTCCATACAAGTTCAAGTAAGGATCAAATATATTATGTTGCATAGGTAAACGGGTCAACTTCTCTATAGATGAAATGATATGAAGATCCGACGGGCTCAACCCTATCTCCTTGAACGTGATCCATTATATAGGACTTACATAGCATATTAAAATACATATATGCCAGAAATTCAATATGCAATGGCGTCTTATGCATAATTTTCACCTAGGGTTTTTTTGAGATTCTTACAATTATACATAATAAATGTTCAGGAAATTAATTTTTAAATTTTAAGGTAGAGGGTGGCTCTGTATTTTTAAATAAAAATAATAATAATATACAACTATTACAATTAAGACCACGTGTGTTTTAGGGCTAATGGTAATTGTAAAATAGTTTATGTCTAATGACATCTTGTGGTTGTCATATTTTAAAATAATTTTATAAATTGTTTCCATATATTAAAAATTAAATTTTGGACAAATTGAATACAATGAATTGTTCCGTAAAAAAAAAAATTGTAAGAAAAATTCTGTTTTATTGATTACATAATGGTTTTGTTATTGAATATTTTTATTATTCATTGATGACTTTAGTATTGATTAATGATTAAAGCAATTTAATCTTGTTACCTGATTGACAAATTATGTATAAATAATTATAGTTTAGAGATCTTATTCTATATTTAAATCAGATAATATAGACATGTTACTTTTAGTAACTTTTTATTGTTTAAATTATCTCTATCTTGGTTTTCTTATTTTAATATACCGTTGATGATGTCCAGTGAGTCCCGAAACTGTCTTTATCAACACTTGTATCAACATTATGACTATCCTTACGTAGAAGAATTATTTTATATTTAAATTTAATTTTTAAGATTTGTATGTTGATAGAGGTAAGGGTGGGGTGCTATCTCTTCTTGGTGGCTTCTTGGACTGTGGATGTGAGATGTAGACGCAATTGTTCTTTATAGATACTTATATATATATTTTTTCCTCTTCTAGGCTTCGTGTGCGGAACTTTCGATTTAAATCCTAACCATGATGATTATAATTATTTTTTTTACGTAATGGGTATTAGTAAAATATAACTTTTTTCCCTCCAACTCTCTATTGCGTAGGCCTCATGATAATCATTGAGACTGTTTTCTACTGCATCCTCATTGACACCTTTTCCTAGTTTTGCCTCGTTTTTATTTCTACATGATCGTTCATATTTCGTAATGTTCTTTGACAATAGATTAGACGGAATTGCTGAATCAGAGGTATGATTGGTTCAGTAATATTTACCACATTTTCTCTTTTCATATTCTATTAATTCTTCGGAATAGTAAATCGGAAATTCCAATTCCGTTAACACTTAGCTAAGATTACGTTTGTTTCTTCTTTTTTTTTTTTTTTTGTGATAAATATCCATCAGCAATTAGCTGATTAATTAGCAATTAGTTCTCTTCGGGAGAGAACTGTTCTTTGGATTAAGTATGTTACCGCAGAAAAATATTCATTCTGTTTCTACTTTTTCACGGTCAAGCAAATCATTGTTTTAAAATAATTTGTACAGGAATTAATTTATGTAGAAAATCTGCATTGATCCTTTCTTGGAGATTTGATGAGGCCAACAGAAGGCTTTGGAATAATTGTATTCTATAATAACAGAGCGGAACACTTCCATAAACTTAGAAAAACGAAAGATTTTCAATTAGCTAGAATAAATATCCACTTGCTGTGATTGAGAGACAAGAAACCCAGTTTCTCTGAATCTCCGGACCAATTCTGGTTCATTACTAAGCTCTAAATTAGTGGTCTATTAGTCGTCCTACTTTTCAGGGTGTCCTACTTCGGATAGGTACAGCACGTTTTGCCATAGCATATAGTGCAGCGTTAGAGATTTAGTGAATTAAATAAATTATTGGATAAAGTAAATAAAAATTAAAAAATAATTACAATTAGCTACGATTTAATACAGAAAATAATTTTGTTCATTATGACGTATGGCACATTTCTTAACAATTTTAAACTTCATTATTTTCTCAATTATATTTTCAGACGTCTAACTTGATTTGGAGGAGCTGTAGAGATAAGCAAAACTTTAAAAACGGCGGGGTGTGGCAGAAGGTTTAGACGCCTAAAAGGCACTCAAAGAACAACGACTCAATTTTCAACCCTCTTACTCAAATTGTAGAGGCAATGGAGGTGCGCAAAACCTTAAAAAATGCGAAAAATTGGTAAACATATCGAGGTGTTGACAGAAAATTAACCCCACCCTCAAGGTATTGTTCAGCCTAAAAACAGCCCTACATACCGACTTTCAGCCCATTTGATCAAAAGCGGAGCCGCTGGAACTGCTCAAATGCAGGGGGGAGGAGAGGGAAGAGAAGGAAATATATATTATGTATATATATATATATATATATATATATATATATATATATATATATATATATATATATATAAAATATATGCTTCTTCATTTAAATTACACATGGAACAGAATTTAAAATTAAAAAGTTATCTATTTAATGCTCGTTACACTATGACTAATCATTAAAAGAGGTAATATCTCATTAATGTTTTTTTTTATATAACTGATAATGAAGGAGAAACCGATTTTAATTTAGCTTTAGATACTTTATCTTTATTGACAATTTTCTAAATTGTGGTTCCATCGTAGGTATGTTTATTGACTCAGTCTCTATCCAGGCGAAAAACAGATTTTTAGTAGACCACTATTTCCCTTAACAGAGATGAACCGAATTACCAATAAAATACATATAAGTAATAAATAATAAAAAATGCGGAACATTTTTAATTAACTTTTCAGAGCCAGCTATTAAATATAATACATAAGAAGGAAGGTAAAGCGAACCCGATGGCTCGATGCCGATAACACCAACAGTCCTACAAACCACCGTCCACTGGTATCTATCTAAGTACAAATCCTCAAGGTAGGACTTAACACAATCCTCCCATCTAAGTTTCGACCCCTGGGACGCTTGATCGTCAGATTAGCGCTGGTTACCCTTTTAGTGATTCGTTAGTTATCTATTTCGACAACTATACACACCCATTTCATTCGTCCTGATTCCTTTCACCTCAAATGTTCTTACCAAGTCCAGTTCACTCAATTCGGGTGTTATTAAAGCCGTATAAATTCCCCGTTTAACGAGAGATTCATCGTTAATTTTATAAATCATAATTAAATGTAATTTATTGAAGCATGAAATTCATCTATATAATCAACTTATAGCACAAAGTATAGTACAACTTGTAATCAACTAAAAAGTAGTGATTTTCATATTCGTTAGTTTAACATGGGAACGAAGGAAGGTTATATTTATTTTAATGATGTAACCGAAAATGATACAAATAGAATATTTAAATAAGAACACTTTTATTTTAAAAGGATTAGTTATTATTTCATAATATTACGAATATGAAGTAGTTAGCCAACTGTAGTGAGGAACAAATTTCGGGAAGAAATTTTCCATAGTATGACGATAACTTTGGTAACGCATCATTGCATTTTAGTCTCAATGCTGCTGCATAAATGGAAAAATGCGGCATTAACCAGCTGTTACTTCACTAATCGAATTTTTCGGCTCAGCTGTGGAATTCATTCCCATCACAAGCTGAGGATTAAGGATAATTCCTAATTGCTGTTATCTTTTTATTGAACAGCATTGATGGATTCGCGATTAATATCAAGTTGGGCATTGTGCAATATGTTAACAATATCGTCAAGTATTTTAACCTATATTTAATGGTATTTCCTTACGGGCGCAACACAATTAAGAGATCAATTACCCAAAAGATACGATGAATTTCATGGTGGTGAGAAAGCAATTCTTGAATCACTCAAATTTAAACAAAAATGATATCTTCAGTTATTCCTCTGACTTTTTCTTTTAGAGCTATTTTCTTGGCCACGGCCTCAACTAATGAGGAGAGTGAAGTCACTGCTTGTAACAATAAATATTTCACTTTGCACTCTAAAACTTTTCAACACTTCATAATCTTAACAAAACAATTAAAAAATACACATGCATTTAAATGTTATAAACATTGAAAGTAACAAGATTTTACTGAAAGAACAAATTATAACAACTGAAGTTTCTGGAACAAGAGATTCGATGCAACTGAGTCCAGTTTTAACATTAAAAAAAAATAATTAACAAATTTCTTAGGAACAATACACGTAGAATACTTCTTCTTCTTATTTCTCTTGCTCCTGTTACCTCTCAGCGTAGAGCACGAGCCTCGGTCCACTTACTCCACTCATTCCTATTTCCAGCCATTTGGCGCATTTGGACCACGGCTATCCTCTCAATCCAAGTACTCCCTGTATGTCACCCTAGGTCGTCCTACCGGTCTTCGCCCCTCTGGTCTGGCCTCTGTGTACCATTTGGTATTCCAGGTTTAGGCATTCTACACACATGTCCAAGCTACTTAAGTTGGCGTTCCTCTACGTTTGCCTTAACTGAGACTGTATCCAGTTCATCCCGAATGGCTTCGTTTCGGATGCAGTCTCTCTTGGTTTTTGCAGTCTCTTGCAAAACCCAATGCAGTCTCTTGGTTATTTTTGAGGAACATCATCTCTGCAGCAGTTACTCTTGAGAAATGTCTCTCCATGGCCGTATAATGCTCTGCTCCATATAGTAACACAGGCAAGAAGATTGTTTTAAAGATAACTAACTTGGTGACTCTACCGAGCTCTTTTTTATCAATTATTGTGTTACTAATCTGATAGAAGACTCTATTTACTTCATTACCACTATTTGAGATTTATTGGTCAATGTGTCCATCTCTGCTTATGATGGTGCGCAAGTATTGATAGGAATCTACACATTCCATGCTAGTCCCATTACAAGTGATGTTTAGTTCTTCATCATTTCTTCCAATCTGCATCACTTTCCACTTTCTTTCATCCACTTCCATCCCCATCCGAAGTAATTCCTCTCTCCACTCTACAACTGCTTTCTCTTAATTTTTCTTGGAATCTGCGATGTGGACGATATCCTCTGCAAAGACATATGCTTGTGCCGAAATTGATATAAGCTTCCTGTATCCTGCAATAGTCCGGGTTGTTCTTCTCTTGCATATCTTGCTATTTCATCAATGAATGCTATAAAGAGGAAGGGGCTTAGATTATCATTTTATTTGATTTATTTTTCACATAAAAATGGTTTGGACTCTGGTCCATTGGGACGGACCATTTCCTCGAGTCCATGGTTGGCTGACTTTACTACCTCAACTAAATTTGGAGGGGCCTTCTTTCTGCTCAATACTTCCCAAATATATTTGTGAGGGACAGGATCAAATGCCAAAAAAATTCTTGCCATTAGGATTAGGATTTTTTTAATTATAAATAATTATTCATTGTCAGTAAAATTCTATTTACGATAGGTCTAGGACATGGAATGGCGTAAAAGATACATCGAGATATCTAGCGTTGTTGGTGGAGTCCGATTTACGACAAATTAAACTGAGCATGAAGGCAGACAATCAGCGCATAATTGGAGATGGCACACAATGGATGTCGGCTCTGGCGGTGATGCAGAAGCGATCACATAGTTGTTTACGCGCAAGGAGGTCTTGACTATTTACCAATCCGGCACTGCATATATCTATCATATGAGGTTCATGGGCATTATTGAATTCTTCTTTAACAACTTTTCCCAACAGACGACGATTTTTATATTTAGATTTGATATTTCGACGCGTACCAGCTGATACTATTTTTAGTTGTGGTGATTTTTAGCTTGAACCCTATTTAAATTCAATGCTACCACTTTAAACTAGTGATTTAACGCAATCGATGGATCTTGAAGAGTTGTGTCAATGAAGATTTAAAACAAACGCCTTAGCTTATCCGTTTCAAAAGTTATACCATGCGGAAATAATACAAGTTGGTAAAACGAAGTATAAATTGAGGCACGCCTATTTGCATCGTGATAAATTCTTCGATCCCTTTTCTACCGAATATTGTAATTGAATTTTATATGCAGACAATAAATTCGAGCAGCAATGCCAAACTGCATCTTCCCATTATGTTATCATTGGGTTCTTAGATTAACTATACAGTAGCTAATTCATTAGCGAATTCACTTAGAAAAAATAAACATAAACTATTGTATGGAGCATTAAGTTTCTATAACGGACGTGAATAAGGTCATTTGAAATAGATTTGTGACTGACGCAATTATTTTCCAATATTTTAATTTCTTCTTAATATTTACTGAAACTTGTTTTCTTTAATAATTAATTTTCTCGTTATTATTTCACAGTCTATTTTATATCACTCATTGCAAATGCATTATTCTGATTTTTTGTTTTTCGTAGGAGTAACTTAACTGTTCTATGATTTAATATTTTATGCTCACAACCCTTGAACTTGTATTTGGAGTTACTTTTGCTTATAGATTTTTTAAAACTTTAAGGAAATGATGGTTTACACTCGATAATATTCTTTACTAACCCAATACCCAGTAAATATCATTCTAATCGACCCAGTCGTTTCTGAATTGCTGATAAACCTACAATGCGTAGGGGAACTGAGTACCCTTTCACCCTAACCATTACTATGGAGGTTTTTAGGGGGCTGGGTTATTTGAACTACTTCTAGTAATTCGACGAGGAATATTGGTGACATGTTTCGTCATAGACTACACTACTCTATTACATGGTTTCGAGACAATATAAATGAAAATATTGTATGAATATTTCTTAAAATAATTTCTTGATAATTTTTCACTCCCTCCTAATGAACGTTTACAATTTAATAAGGCCCAGGTACTTAAATGTTTTTAGTAAAATATCCAAGGTTAAGCTAATATTTAGTTTACATTTTAAAAATGAAAGGTTAGTGGGAAAAACGATGATAGTTATAATTTACTCATTTTCTGTAAAGCGAACAAATAATAAAGTTTACAGTCCCAGATGATGCCGTGTTTGTAACACGAAATATTCAAAATAAGCTTTATTACTGTTCAAGTAACCATTATGAGATAATGAACAAAATTTAATATAAGGCAATAATTAATAATAAAGAAATCATTATATTGATTCTCAGTATAATTGAAAGAAATATATAAAATAGCGTAATTTAATGTACAATAAATAATAAAATAAGATAAAGTAATAAAATAAAAATAATAAAGTAATAAAAATAAAATATTTTATGATATTTTTAATAGGTTGAAATAATTAAAATTAAAGTTTCATTTTAGATCAGATTCTTTCTTCGGATTAGTTTCATCACACGTAGAAAACACAGATTCACTAATCGAAATTAATTGAATGTTGAAGGAATAAAAGACGCACGTATTCCGGTACGTTATTAGTCGTTATATTTGCATTGTGGAAATTATTTTGGTTCTTAACAATAGAAACTACTGTGTTTTTTCTTTTGCTTTTTTTTTTTTTTTTTTTTGTACTTCTTCAACGGATAAATTTTTTCGCCTTCTAAAATGTATTCCTCCTCGAATAAATTCAGATTTCTCTTGTCAATTTTTTTCAGCAGGGTTGTATAATAAGAAACTTGGTTTTCTGTATTAGTATTACAATACATCTAGTGAAGTTTTGAAATATTCAACTCTTCTGGTAAATTAATCTTATTTGACCGACATCGTTTTTCCGCAGGTCCATGGGACTATCATCTTTCTTTTCCCTTGGCGTATGTATATCTTTAAATACATTTTTAACTCGACTCTGAACATTGTTTCCTCTCATTCGTATCGTAATATAAATACTATATCATGCAAGCTAAAAAATGTTATTCTTAACTCATTTTTTTTACAAAAGGTGGACTTTCACCGTTTTTTCTCTTGACTCTTTAAATGCAATACCTTTGAAAGGTATTTTCCCCTTGAAACTAGGAATATATAGTTTATAGCCTCTATACCAAAAAGCTTTTAGAAAAGAAACTAAAAGAAATTCGCCCAAAACTATAAAAGTCAAGTAGAGGAGCTCTAAGAAATATAGGGGACATCCCCTAGGGGCAAGAAGTAAGTGGATCTCGACTAAGTCAACCTTGGATATTCAATTGGCGGCCTGCCCAGCTCTCGATCTGTCGACAGCTGTGGTCGGCAGTTTATTGTATGAATACCCCATCCCAGCCTGAGTTATATCCCTAGGCTAAGGCTGTAAATGTGAACCTTTGTTGATATTGGTCTGGTATTGGTTCAATCTCCTATATAAATAAAATAAATTGTGACATAATAAACTGCATAAGTTTGCCAATTTAATAAGAATTAATGTTTTTGACATTCATTATTACATACAAGTGTTTCTAAATGAATATTTTATATAATTTGCATGCTTAACTACCTAAAATAGAGACAACCGTAATCGCAAAAATTTAATAAAATCGAGATCACATTTAATTTACACTTCTTCCTGATTTATTGTTCTTCTGATTCCAAAAAAAAAAAAAGTCGTTCTATTTGTCTCACACAGTTAACGTGTGTTCACACTTGCGAGCCCCTCAATGAGTTCAGAGCTGATTATCCGAAGTTCGTTGGAATTGTTAAATTCAATGCACGTCCGGCGATTCATGTGGAATGTATAGCCATTCATGAATATTGGATGTAAAGCCACGAACAATCAGTAGTCATGTTGCAGAGTAGTTTTAAACACATCAAATAATAGAATAATATTTATAAACCTAGAATACTGGTATGAAAGATTGGTTTAACCTGTTGATTTAAACATTGGATGTAAAAAAATAAAAGAGGGATTCTGGTGTAAAGAGACAAAAGGGTTAAGAGATGTATAGGTTGAATGGAGCCTTAATTAAATAAGGAGTTGTCAAAATCGAAAAGAAACAAAAAAAGTCTGCTAAGTAGGTCAGTGTACTTTCCTTACTATTTCTATAAGCTATATAAGGAAACAAAATGTGCAAGGAAAAACTAATTTAATGTTTTATTAATTATTTATTTCGACATACTTTGGAAGATTAAATACAAAGCAACAATAGTTCAAAATGTACATACGTAATCAAACATAATATACGATAATATAATAATATATAGAGATATCGAAGACAATTGTAACAATTAGAATAAATCGAAATAGGTAAGCGCAATCGAAAATCCGATTAAAAAAACGGAGCCAGAACCCCCGATTACCTAGTAAACGATTCCAATAAGGAAAAAAACTTAAAAATTAACAGTAAATCGAATTGCGCATGAGCAATCGAAAAACCGATTTAAAATATCTAGTGTGTCCATTCACACCACTTGCTTTACCGCTTTAAATAAAAAATAAAAAAAATTGTTTCATATATTTAACATTGTAGAAATTTAAATTATCTTTCAAAAATGCATCTGGAATGTCCAGGATATGTATAGTTTTCGAGTTATCAAAAAGCTAAAATAAGAGAAACCGGATCCCATAGGAACTTCACCACCATATTATATAACATGTATGCAAAGTTAAAAACATTATATCTCTGCTAAAACTGATCTGATTTCGGTGATTTTTTTTCAGACAATATTTCATTATTAATTTGAAGTCGTGATAAGCGCAAACAGAAAAATTATTAATCTTCCATGATACGGTAGTAAGAGTACGAAACCACTTTTGAGAGGCATTTCAGTTTTGTTTGTAATGGTGTATGTCAAAAATGAATAATAATTAGTGGTTTTTGATTGGCCTTTTTTCCGGTTTTTCATGGTTTAGTATATTAAAATTTGTTGCGTTATTATTTTTTTTTTTTTACTGTCATAACTTTCTTCCTAAACTGAGTCCAAATAATTTATCAAAGTGTACAACGATTAAATTTCTGAACTACTGAATCAAATTTTATGAAAAACTGTAGGAGGTGAACTTCGAAAGCGGAAGCCGTAACTGGTTGTAGTGCTACTAAAGAATAAGAAGGCATAGCAAGAGTGTACTTATCTAGGTTTTTATAATAAAAATACAAAAAAGAAATTCTTTGACTAATAGCATCCATAATATGTAATAATAAGTAACAAACAGTTATTAACATTTCATTCTAACGCAATGATTCATTTAAATAATTAATTTCAAGAACTCAATTTCATTTCATTCTGTTTCAGATACTGATGATCACTGTGGTAAGTAGACCAATTCATTTATCAGTTTTAGCTTCAATAAGAATAATTTTCTGTTTCATAAATGAAGTTTTAATAGTTATAAACATCAAATATTGTAAGGATTTTTTTCAAAGATCTATTGCTTTGTCCCGGATTATTTTTGGTAGCGAACGGCAAATTATCAATCGTATGCAATTTTCATATGAGTGAGTGGAGTACAAAAGTAACATAAGTTAGATTAACATATTGATTATTTTAACAAAACACAAACTTTTATTATTTAGTTATTTGACATTATTTATTTTATACTTTATTATTGGGCACTGAGTGGCACTCAAGGACTGTGAAAATTAGGACAGACCGTTACATTCAGCACTTGGCACCACCACCCGCGACAAAGTTTAATTATTTTGGAAGAAAGGGCTTGGCGTTATCAGGGAAGTCCTCTGATGCACGGACTTTGTCATTTTATGCTTATGCGGGATCCGCTCTGCTATCTCGTCTCCGTGTAATAAACTTTTCAGTATTCATGTAACAAATGTAATAACCCAGCCTAATAAAAGATTTCACAAGTTCATAAATTGTATTCACAGCTCGTTGTTGCAATGATATTACACAGTGAAGAGAGATGAAGACATTTTTGGAAAAATTCAATTATTGCTAAGGATAAGAGTGTAAAGTGATATATTTTTTAATAAATTCTCATTTAATTCACATAAACACAAGGTTCCAAGTGACGATACACATCTACCTTTTAGTGGACAAGGGTGATTTGAATTCAGTTTTATCAGAACTTGAAAAATATTACTTATCACTAGAACTCGGATTTCGTGCGGTAAAAAAATTGTAAAACGTGCAATAAAAATGGCAAAACTTGCAACGAAAAATAAAATTCGGTCATTAGTCGTTTATGCTTTAAAAAAAAAAATCTACATATTTTATTTTAAACAATTACTATTTTTCTTAATAACTTAGGTAGGTTGGAGCATTGTTATGTAAAATGTGAAAACCTTACGAGCTCTTATTAAGGTGTTGTTTGTTACTTTTCGCACTATCATACGTGATTCACGCATTTTCTGCCTAAGTGGTTTTTATTGTCAACTGATAAATTTTCTAATAAGATATCGCATGGTCAAGTGAGATAATCTCAAATATCTGCCGATATATCGATAACTCAATCCTTGTATTTTTTTGCTCGACCAATTTCAGATATTTGTTTTTAATTAGGTTGTACGGATGTTTGATTACCTTCACTCATAAAAATTTATGCGGGATATTATTTGTTATCATATCCATTAATTAATTTATTTTCAATAAATTATTAAACATAATTTTGTCCGAAAAACGGCGAGGATGTATAATTATTTAGCCAACCGAATAGACTGAGTGTAGCACTGTAGAACAAAAGAAAGTGAATATTGGTAAGGATTAACTGGCTTTCCACGAATCTAAAAAGAACGAAACTTCAATTTTCAGTTTCAGAATTTTCCAGAAAATTGAATTATATTTAATATTTTGTTTCAATGTTTATATTTTCAAGCAATTTACAAATATTATTTTTAATTACGGCTAAATGTGCAATTTAATGTAGTAAAAACATTAAACGTGCAGTTAACCAAAAATTGTATAAAACGTGCAAAATAAAACTAACATATGATAATCCGGATGTCTTAATTCCTGTAAATAACTTGTTCCCGATCGATTTCAAGCAACCGAAAAAAAGTGCGATTGCACGATAATCCGGACTCTTTTTATCACCTTCATCCACTTGATCCTTAAATTTGTTTAAGTTCAATTCGTTGTTTTTTGCTTAAATTTGTAATCAATTTATTTTCAATTGGTAAAAAACTTAATTTTTTTTTAAATATTATTTACTAGAATAGAGAAGACGCGTTATCATCCAGTTCATCAGCCTCTTCTAGCCACAGCGGGAAGGTTGAAATTTACACAGGGGGTCAGCCACGAGATATAAATCAGTCCATTACAGCGTCCGTCAAATGTTCATAAAACCTAATTTAAACCTAATTTGTTCACACAAAGCATATAACGTTCATTTGGAAGAATGCTGTAAGAATGATAAATTGTGATTATTATGTCAAATAAATTGATTTTGAAAAAAAAAGAAAAGAAATCAAATCAAAATATTTTACTGACTGCTTCAAATTACAAAATAATATTTTTAACTTTTTTTTTTTTTTTTTTTAAAAGGTAAAATATACCTTCCAGGTTTAATCTTCTTCTTTATTAACGTTTCGAAGAAATATTTCCTCCCCATTAGAATTTTCTTTACTAAAATTAACAATTACTACATCTATCAACACACCTCATAATTTATAAATTTTCCAACATAACATAAATATAAGCCTTATTAATTATTTAATATTATCTATAATTTAACAATACCTCTTCTGTTTATTTCTCCCCCATTGTCCATCGTTAAAATTTCTGCATTTATTATTTTACATATTGCTAGGCGTCTAAAATCACTAACATTAGCTAAAATATATTCCTATTTAACTTTAGTACTCTGTACATATTTATCTATATATTTGCTATAATTGTTTGTTATTTTGATTTTTAATTAGTTTTTCTATTTAAAGCTATTAAATGATTTATCTTATATTTGCATATTTAAAAAAATAAATAAATATTTTTTGTTAATTTAAATATATGACTATTAGTTTTATTATGATTGTTTAATTTTAATTTTGTTAATAATATCTGCGTAATGTGTTCCTAGATGTTTTATCTGTTTTATGATTAACTATTGTTAATAAAATAATTACAGGAAATCCCAAAGAAATTATAAGAAAGAAGACAATATTTTTAACATAAATCATGATGGGTACAACTACAGAGGAGCGGCGCACTTATCAGCGGTGTCTAGAGGCTGCCCCCGAGGTCAACCGAACGCTTCCAATCTGCCTTCGCTCTACTTTTTGGTGATCTAGTTAACAAATCTGACTCTAACATAGAGGGCGTCGTATACTCACTTATATATGATGATGCTTCCGATCTCCCTTCCCTCTACTACTTGGTGATCTAGTTAACAAATCTGACTCTAACATAGAGGGCGTCGTATTCTCACTTATATATAATGTTTTAGGTTACATTAGCTACTTTTACAGCGCTATCATGTCTTTAAGTTGTGTACTCTATTTGCATTGTTTACTTTACGTAAGGTTAGATTTAAAAACTACAACATTGTAAGACCCATAATGGGTGAGATGCTATGGCGTAGGGGCAGGAAGAGGGGGTTAGCAAAAAGCGGAAATCTAATTAAAAGCATCGTGAATAAGTGAGAATACGACGCCCTCTGTGTGAGAGTCAGATTTGTGAACTTGGACGCCGCCGGGTACGTTCGGCAGGTTTCGGTTGACCTCGGGGGCAGCCTCTAGACGTCCACTGATAAGTGCGCCGCTCCTCTGTAGTTGTACCTCATGAGGTTTTCAATTATTCATTCAGAAGCAAAATAATTATATGTAACTTTTAGTCGCCTAACTGGGATAAAAATAATATTACATAAAAAAAAATGTATTATTATTTTTTATCAAAATAGTCTTTATACATTTACTCTTCAATCGCAGGTTGAATGAAGTTCCAAACTTCATTGCCTTCCAAACGAATGATATAAAGTACTAAATTCCATTCAACGTTAACTGTCATACTGGAAAAACACATTTCTAGAAATTCATATTCCTATAGGATGTAATGCTGAGAGCCAAGAGGATATTGAAAAAGAGCTATTCCTTGAATGTTTGCGTCTCATGGCAAAGCTTCTTAAAATGATAAAATCCCATCTACATCGTCCAGTTGGCGAATTTCTCCTCAATAATTAACAGCGTTGTACTCTACGATTCCGAAAATAGTTCATTAGGGTTTATATTATTTCTATTTCTAACTAAAGGATGGACTGCATCGGTTTTAAAATGTTTGGTTGCCCCATTGTCGAGAGATTTTCAATAAACAGTAATTGCTTGCTTTATTTTTTTGTCGAGTCAATAAACAGCAATTGTTTACTTTTTTGCCAATTCATTACTATTTCCCTAAATACTCAGGTCAAATAATTTCTCATGATCGGATTCAAAATAACAAAAAGCTCTAAACCAATCTGCGTTCACAGGTAACGTGTATGTTTTCAATATTTTTCCTCGAAAATTGTGTATGAACATCAAATCTTCTTCAAAACTGTTAGACAGAATCCGATACAAATTCGTGGGGTTATTTTTGAGATAAATTGAATATCAAAATAACAAATATAAAAAAAATAAATCATGTGTACCTAATTAAAATTTTTACTAGCAACATTGGAATTATACTTACTGAATATTGTTACCAAAAGTCATAAGTATTATTTATTTTTTATTATTATCTTATTTTAATAACTTCTTATTTTATTATTAATTTTTATTAACTTCAAATCTTAATAAATACCTTTCACAGAATATTAGTGACGATCAGAAAACTATCTGTCCACATGAAAATTATGCCATGGGAAATGATAGTAACCAAACAGCACCTCTTCCCAGGTACTGTTATATTCTCTTCCTCTTATTGAAAACGTAAGCCGTTTCGATTTCCTTAATTAGTCGTTTAAAATATTCATGCAGATTATTACAAGAGTCCTAGGTTATTATGAGAGTTCTTATGTGTTGGTCGAAAGTAGATAGCTGTAAATCAGTGTGCAGAGATTCGTTAGTCACATACCAAAGTATTTTTGTTATCAATCATAATATTTTTTTATTTAAAAATTTCTTTTTTTGTAAGCGAGTTATTTCGTCTGTACTGTACACCTTTCAGAAGTCCGAATGGGCTTTTGTATTTCATTTCTGTCTAATTTTCAGTTTTGAAAATTGGTTCCTAGAGAAAATGAAACTAAAATAAAACATCTTGAAGCTAAAATGTAGTTGAGAAATTTACATGCCCAGATCAATTTTTTTATCATTATATTTTTAGATATCATCATTATATCACATCTGTCACTAATACAGATAATAATAATAAAACAGTGGACAGTATTTTAACTTAATTTCAATTGTGATCCTCGAAAAAACGAGGCCATATGGACAGTGATTCAGTAAATGGTGCACAAATCCTATAAATGAACCAGAAGTAGGAACAGAAAAAATGCAGCTTTTTTTGTTGTAGAATAAGGTTCAACATTACAAATTAGAGGTTTAATTAATTGACCAGAAGCATAATAACAAAATAAAATGTTATAAACACAAATCTAGGCCTCAGAGAAGTAAAAATATAGGCCTTTTATTAAAGAATTATATTTATATTTATTTATTTATATTTATTTATTATATTTATATTTATTTTATTAAAGAATTATTCGCAATAAATAAGTTAAAAGCAATTTTATTGGTCTCCTAAAAGTATCTATATATGATACCCCTGAAGTTATAGCTTATATTATTTAAATTTGTTTTTTTGAAGCTACAATTTGATAAATATGGTTTGGCATGCAGTGTCAAATGCTTTAATGTTCATTCATATTCATGTTGGGCCATTAAGCTATATATATCTTTACAAGACTTTGAGAATTTATAATTTTACCGAACTAATTAAATATTACTACAAGTCATATAAAGATATGGCGTCATAAAATGAAAGCTATCAATTATTGAGAGTGGTTCGAACGATATAGAGGTTATGAAGGGATACTAAACATTTTATATGCTCGAAAGAGAATGGGACTGTACATAAATATTAAAAAAAGAAAAAAAAAGAAACTTAATTCATTTTACAGAAAGAACTTTAGAGTTATTATCAGTGTAATAGTATCATTATAAATAATTATCAGATGACAGAGATAAATCATAAATTTCTTTTGAATTTTTTTTTCTTTTTGTTCAAATCAAAGAAACATTGAAAATTAGCCACAAAAAATGTTTGAAACGAATAGTTTTAACAGATGACTAAAGAAAAATATTTGTCCTAATCGGTAGTATGTAGTGAGTGCAAGCAACTATTTAAAGCTAGATTGAAAAAAAATCTATTGGATAAAAACTTTAAATTTAGCTGTTTGTTAAAAAACAAAAAAAACAAAACAATTAATACATTAATTAGATAGTATTCTGTAAAAAAATATTTTAGAACATAAGCAATCAAAATTCAATTATTAAATATGTATATTAAATACTTTCTTATTGTTTTATGTGAGCCATTTTATTAAATGAGTGTTTTAATCATCTCCTAGATTTCATCCACGATTAACTATTGATCCATAATAATAAAAATAAAACTTTCTGAGACATCTTAAGAGATATTCATGGGACAGTTTTTTGGGGAGGGAGAGGCTATTTTAACAGTTTTCATGTCTCATTCCTGATTATAGAACAAATATCCATTATATTAACTAACAAAATTTTTCATCCTGCACGAGAGGGCTTCTTCTGAGAGACTTCTTTATCTAGAATCATTTAGATAGTACGACGCAGCTGTACTTTCTTTGCAGAAAGATCTCTCTCTCTCTCACTTCCGACACCATTGTACCTTAGGGAAATGCTTTGAAAGATGGTTTTGAAATTCTCAAAAATCCAATTATGGAGTGTTCAATCACAAGACAATATATTGGCTTTCGGAAAATTATTTCGAAAAAAAAGGCGACAATTAGTATGAAACATCTCAGGTTCATAAGTTATATTTTCATTGAAAAGGCTTTTTTTTAATTATTTGATAAGGGAAAATTCAAGTTTGGAAGGAAACTAAATAACCTTTAGATATGGAGTTTGTCAAGAAATATTTTATTATGAAAAGGGGATATATTCACTTTGATAGTGTATCGAGAGATGAACTTGAAGGCCGAATGCCCCGATATTGCGTGTTCTTAAGAGGGTGTGAGGAGGTGAACCAGCCTTCTGACGTTACCGCAACTCTGAAGGGAATCAGCTTAAGGAATTGCTAAGGATATAGGAAGAACAGGCGAAGGGGACCAAACTCCAGACCCTGCGGAATCCGAGCGAAGGTAACAAGACTTCTGATTTCGGGGGTAACAACATGAGGAGAACCAGCCCTCAGTACTTGTGGAATCAAATATTGGGGAAAGAGAAAGGATAACAAAAGAAACTCTAGATAAGACGCAAATAATAGCCAATGATGTTCTGAAGGAATCAGAACATCATTGGCTAGATAGCTAGCTTCAGAGAGACTAAGAGGAAATTAGGCAGTAGGCAGTATCAACTAGAGTATCATAAGATCATAGCACCAACGTCGATAGGTGTCCTAACAAAACATTTATTTGAACATCCCTACCAATACAACTTTATTGGTAATACATACATTTGATTCATATTTACAATCTGATAATGTAATACATTTAAATACTCAATTGAAAGAATATTATTCTTATTACAGCTGGTAAAGTGCGGGGTTTCGCTGATTATTCACTAGTGAGTGCTAGTTGATCAGCTAGTTGCTATGGCTGTGGCCAGTGCGCAAGGTCGTGCCGATTTGCTCACTACGGTTCCGTTACAATAGAATACTCCTCAATTACATTATTTTTAAGTTACGATAAAAAGAAAACTGCCCAACATTAATGTCAAACGAAAAACTTGTTAAATACTTTAAGTTATAAATAGAACGTAGGTTCTACTTGGATTACACTTTAAATGTTATACTAAATTTTAAAAATGTTATAATTATACTTACACACTTACTTGACGATCAATAACCTTTGAATATAAAAATATTTATAAAATATATATAAAACTCACTGCTAAAGTCAATGTGGACTTACGGAGTTGACCATAGGAAATAAGCAGAAAAATGGCATTCCTTACAATTGACAAATATCATTATGAGCTCATACAGACTAAACATAGCGATTATTTCCGGTTCTCTGTTCCTGAGTATAAAATTCTATTAGTTCCTTAATCTGTTCGAAATATAGCCTGCGAAAATTAACTGAGGAGGATTATTCATGAACCTGGTAATGAATTAGTAATTGGTGCGGAATTGGCCCTTTGTTCGGTAATAGAAGGGCAACAGGTAGGATGGCAATTTCAAATCACGTGGCATAAGAAAAATGTTCACCAGCAATGTCAAACGAAAACGTTGTTATATACTTGAAGCTATAACTACAACGTAGGTTTACTTGGATTACACTTTAAATATTATACTAAATTTTAAAAATGTTATAATTTTACTTACACACTTACTTGACGATTAATACCCTTTGAAAATCGCAATTTATTTCAAATTATTGCAATTATAAAAATTCGATAATTTTTTCGAAGATAAATATATGCATATGTATATTTCAGAAAAAAAAAATTGAAACAACGATCGAATTGTAATAATTTCAAGAATTTAAAACAAATTACGAAATCTCTGTATGTATGAACTTAGCATTATTCCAATTTATTGTTACGACAATAAATTTAAATTGTTACGAAAACCAAAATTTGAATCGAGATGAATTCAGAATTGGTATGCAAGCATAATCATAAAAACACAAGAGTATAGTTTTTGAAGAAGTCGATAAGAAATTAAGAACTTTACAGAAACATTTTACAATAACATTATCTCCTAATTCCAGGCAACAGGCTCCAGATCGAGAGTGAGCAGAAAATGCGTCATATCAGCCGTGTGTCCTCTGGGGTGTTAAGATCCTCTGGGGACACATTCAGGCCTTAATAATGTGTGTACCGAATCCTTCTTTGGGTTAGGAAAAATCTAATGACTGACCGCTGGTCATATCACCTCCTTGTAGGTATACAAGGTAGTCAGAAAACAGAACATCCAATACTGAACCCAAGTCCTTCTGAAATAACAAACTCCTGAAAAGCGAACATATCAGAGCTGAGCCGACAGGTCAACGTCCAAAGGATAGAACGTTGGAAGAAAGTAATTGGAAGAATTCTAGTGATTCTGACTTCATAGCTTTAGATATTAATGGCGTTCGTGAAGGGATGTAGGCAATAATTACTGGTGGCATCGGCATCGAATCATTCTTTAGGATAAGATACACCCAACCAAGCAAGCCTTTTAATTTTACTTCCTCAAAAACTGAAGGTATATTGAATATATTAAACGGTCAACAACGAATTCTTAAATCTTGTAACATTGATCGGTTTTAACGCCCTTAAAATTGTTAACCCCTCCCTTGAATAATGATAAAAAAAAAAAATCTGTCCGTCCGCCGTTTCCAAATTTCAGCCACTACTTTTGCGTGCCCAAACATATTTTCCTTGACACGCCTATATTTCGAAAACGCGTCATCCGATTTGAGAATGAGTGTACAAATGGTTCAGCATCAATTTCATCAAATTCCGTATGTGTATAAATATATATATATATACATGCAGAAATGCTGAGGAAGCTATACTGACCTACACTTTTTTGTTAAGCTTTTCATCGTTTCGCTTTATTTGTTCATCGCAGCATATTTGAACTATTAGATAAAAATACCCTTATTGCTTAACTTGAAATGCTATTATCCAGAAATCCGAGTAGAATTTACTGACTTTAGCAACACATACTAATATCAACAATGTAACAACTAATCATGGTGTGATTGCAATACACAATATCTGGGACAGCTTAAGCATACAAATCTGTTGCAATCACCTAGCTATTGCCCAGTATTTAGCCCTTCCCCTGTCGAAGGCCTTTCAGAAATAATCAATTTGAGCATTCGAATGGAACTCGGATCCATTAAGACCGTCGATTCTTAACTAGCTAAAACAACTGAGATTTCTACTATTCAACTGGATGAAAGTCTTGAATATTTGATGGAATTACAGAGAAATCTCATTCAGAAAGATTGTTGATTGATGCCTAATTCAACGCATTCTTCACACATTTTTTTAGGAGATTTTAATTTATTTTATTACATTTAATAGCAAACGAATTAGGAGCTGTTACTTTTTTTGATTTTTTCGGGATAGGTACCCTTTAGTAATTTAAAACACTCAAATTTTTGTAAACAACGGAGTTGATTCAACGTAATTAAATTGTTATAAATAACTGATAACTGTTTTCTATTCAATATATTTATTTATTTATTAACAATTTTGGGCTCTTCAACCACTTGGGTTATTTTTGCCCACTAATAAGCATGCAGATATTGTTAATTACAGAATTTAAGTTCAATCGCAATGATTTTTAAATTTTAGTATAAATATAAATTTGCTTAAGTGAAAATATCAATTTTTCAAAGTCTCTGCTATATCAGTCTCGAGTCCAACTTCATCCCGTTTAGCTTCATACGTCCAGTATTCAGTCAGAATATGCGATGCCGTCAATCATACCCCGCAAAAGATACTCGTGGGTGACTCTTATATGTCCTATTCTTAGGCGGATTAGCACTATTTCATTTCTTCTGGAAAGTTGAAGGCCAACTCGATTAGATGGTAGATATGGATCATCTATTCTTAATTTATCACCAATTACCCTAAACCAAATCTTACGTGCCTTTTATTTTACCAAAGTAACTATTTTTTTGGTTAATGTAGATGTTACTGCGACTCCTCCTTTAATTGTTTTTTCAGCCATAGCATCGACTAGCTCATTTCCTCTAATATAATTCAACATAATATTAGATTAGTATTCAATATAATTAAACATAAAAATATCATTGAATATTTTTTTCTTTTCTGATAATCATTACAACCTTTGTAACTACCCTCCTACCATTAGTTGCAATGCCCTATATATAAAAAATAAATGATAAATATAAATATATAAAAGTGCCTGAAGAAGAGAATAAGATTAATTCTTCTAAGCAAGTTTAATTTTTGTCAAGAGGTTATTGATAGAACAAAACGATTTTTTTTCTACAAAATATATCCAACGTCACCATACTTCCGAAATCAGCAAAGCAATAGTTATTGGCTCTGGCCTCCTTCTAAAGGCCATTCAATCCTTTACTAACCTCATCCTGAACTACACTTCAACTTAATATTGTTCCCCTGTAAAAAAGTTGGATTATTATAGTATAAAAATGTTTTATAGGAAAAACCACATACTCAAATACCAAAAACAATCACCAAATACCCCGTTGTCGTTCAATATTCATCATATAATTCAATTATTCCAGTCATCACCTCAATATACGCATTCGTCAGTCTCCTCTCTTATTTCCCTCATTATGACAAAGGTTGTGTGGTTCAGAACAGGTCTATGGGGATGTAGATACAAGACTAAAAAAATTAATTAATCTTTTCTTCGTTTTTTTTTTTTTTTTTTTTTTTTTTGTGAGGGAGAATAAATTCCCAAATCACGCAATAGTACGCCAAGGTGAAGTGGTTTTACCGTAAAGTGGATAGAAAAGTCTCATATCACTGAAAGGGAATGGTTTTATAGTAAATGAAGCAAATAAAGAAGGAAAATAATACAAGGTATACTTAACAAAAATAGAATGTGTGCGGTACATTAAAAATCAATAGGCCAATAAGAAAGCGGTTTGTACAGCCCAAGAAGACAATAGGACCCTGTGACCTACTTCAGGGGATGAAGAAAATAAGAAAGAATTGGAGAACCGAGCCGGGAAAACAAAATTAAAGGTAAGAACCAGAAAGGGGCTGTAAGAAAACGTCATTCTTCAATAAAACTCAAATTGGTTCAATAATAAACGTAATTAATCAAAACTCAATGTAAAAAAAGAAATACTTAAATAAATTACAGTAAATATCTTTTGAATTAAATATTTCTTTTATCTTAAAATTGAGTTAAGGGTTTAATTATTGAATAATGATGTAAAGTATAAAAATAGTCGAAACGCAGTATCATTGCCATAAATATAACTTCCATCTTGAACAGGAAGCGTGAAAAATACTTTTGAGAGCATTCAGAAAAATTACACTCCAAGAGAAGCCTTTATTAAATAATAACACTTTCTTCTTTTGGTATGACAATTTGATCCTCACCTTTTTTCATGATTGAGAGCGACTCTTTGTTTGCAACTCTGAAATAAGAATAACAAAGCAATCCCTACTAAATAACTGAGTGGTTACGTAGCTTCACATTTAACTGGGAAAAAAATTTCTCCTTCTTCAGAAGCCATTTTTATCTGGAATTAATGACGTGGAGATTCTATTTCATTGTGTATTTTTTTTTTTTTTTTTTATCCCTTTTAAAACTTTTTAAAAGAATATCAAGGGATTCGAACTGGGGTCTCTCGCACTAATAATATAAGCTATTAATCATGGTAATATTCAGTACATCTGTTTATAAATTACTTCCTAATGCTGTTATTCAGTCTAATCATACACTGGAGATCAAATCACATGAAGATAATTTATGACGAAAACTTCTCTAGATAATGTTCATTTCAGCATCCGACTTGTTACAAGTACGTTCCGTGGCAGTTCAGTAATCAGTGGTATCCGTTGACCCTCATAAATAAATAACATACTAGGTAATTAAAATAACCATAAACAACATAATTATGTAAACATGATTATATTAATTTATTGAAACCAAAAAATTAATTTGATAGTTTAATTTGAAATGGAAAGGCATAGAAATGCTATATTTACCGAAAATCACTTAATTGCAAGTCAAATTTTTACTGTCGTACATTTCTCTTCGAGCCTACTATTCTTTCCAATAGTTTATTTTTTTTTTTAAACGTCAGCCGATCTTCTTTCCTTATCCTAAGCAGTCTCGATTTTCATCTGTAAAAAAACATTCATCTGTAAATGAAGTATTGTGTAAAAGTTTTTTTTAATTCTTACTTTCTGATTTCATGAAAAAATGCCAAAACAAAGTGATTTTGTGAGGCTTATGACAAGCATTCCTCTGCTGTTTAGCTTTGTTTTTATTCCTTCACAAATTTCAGTTTTTTTTTTATATATTGCAGAGATCAAATACTCTAAAATCATAGCCGTTTTAGCTATTAATCAAATGTTTAAAACCCGGCAACAATACTTAAATGTGTATTACGGAGTCGGATTTTTACTTTTAAAAAATATATATTCTCAGAAAATATATAATAAATATTAACGACCTCCCCATCTAGTGTATAGTGAGTTATAATTTAAACAAATCCTATCATAAAAGTTGGTTAATGAATTGATTAATGTAAAAAAGTGTTATTTGAGAGACTCTATTGAATCCTTTAATACTAATATTAAAAATTATAGTTTAGCCATAATACCTCTTCAATATAAAATAATTTATATTGTTTATATCACTAGCCAGCGGGTGTTGTTCGCACTCTGTTATCTCACTATAGAATACTATTTCAGGGCTTGCTCGGCGATGCTCAAAAGGGAATGCCCAGGAGAAAAGGGACCCAAATATTTAACTTTGCAGACCAAACTAGTCCGAGGAACTTTATCAGAGGCTCGTATGCTCAACTTTTAAATTGTCTTGGGCGAGGAACCCTCAAAGCTACAGCCAATCCGAAAATTTCCATTTTATAATAACCGATTTTTTTTTTTTCTTCCAAGCCTCTTATTCTACTTACTACAATCTTTCGTATATGCATATATATGTGTGTATGTATATATATATATATATATATATATATATATATATATATATATATATATATATAAGTTAAGGTACACAGTGTAACTGTATACAACTTAATCCCAACTCTAAGATGTAAACACTCTCTAAAACTATATATAGAGGATTACTGAGGCAATAAAGTTAGTCTTTTCTCAACAGGCGTGTGTGTTATTACGTTCCCGTTTTTCCCTTTTTTTTTATTCTAAGTTACCGGGACGAACATAAGTGGTGCCGAAACCCGGGAGGTTATACTAGGAGTAGAAAGCTGTTTTTTTTTATTCTCTCTGTTTTTTCTCTCTTAGCGTCTTCCCTTTTCGTTCTCGCTGCGCGCGTCTGTTTTTTTTTTAATTGACCAGAACAAGTGAGAAGGTCACAGAATGCCTGATGAGATAGTGCGGCCGGCAACCTTAATACTACCACAGGATATCCCGGCGCTGCCAACGGAAACCATAGCGGCGGCGCACGCGAACTTAGTAGCAGCACAAGCGAACGCCTTGGAATGGCTAAAGATAAAGACGGCGACCTCGCAGGACCTAAGAAAAGCAATCACGGATCTAGAAAGATTCAATGGGGAAATCGGAGAACTAAACCATTTTCTCAAAGGAGGCGACCGTGTGATGACACGCATAGAGGCGAAGTTGGCGGAAGACCTTGTAGACCCGATGGATGCGAACGCATTGAGAGCAGCGTTAGTATGCCAAGTCAAAAGAAACATATTAAATCTGATCCAGGCGGACGAAGATACGCCATGGATTATAGTGAAGGACAGGCTGAAGAAAGCATTTGGGGGAGGCCGGTGGGCCCCAGAAGAAGATATTTTTCGGATGTTCAGGGAGACGAAAAAACCGTACCAGACAAATGGGCAATATGCGGGAACGCTATTAGCTCGATATAACAAAATTACCGAGAAGATGAGAGAAACCCTGAACGCAGCCGAGGTGGAGGGCAGGATGGCGTTTCTGTCAACCATACTCAAAGTGCAGCTAGCAAGGGACACGGGAAAGAAGGAGGGGCTGTCTAGGGACAAAACATTCATCGAGTGTGCCCAGGAGATGGTAGACGCCAGCGCCAGGGACGAAGAGGCCAGATTCGGAGAGGAAGCGGAAACGGGATGGAGTAGAGTAACCTACAGGAGGCCCGAGACAGGTAGGAGCAAGCCTAGGCCGGATATAGGAAGAAGAAGAGAGACGGAGTTCGGCGGAAGGGAGAGAACTATGGCACGAGAAAGGAGGCAAGGAACGGAGAAGAGGATCTCGAAAAGGGAAGACAGGAAGTGTCATAGATGCGGGAGGACGGGACATCTGGTAGCCCAGTGCCCCCGAACGAGATGCTTTGAATGCGGCACTGAGGGACACATTGCGAGGCAGTGCCCCTACATGAGTAGACGCGGAGAAGCGAATCGAGTGGAACCTATGGAGGTGAATGCGCAGAGGATGTGGAAAAGGAGCAGACCACCATCAGAGTCAATAGGGTCATCGGAAACTTCGGAGACAGAAGAAGAGGAGATCGAACCAGGAAACAGAGGAGCTGGAGGAGGAAGGAGTGGCCGAAGGAGCGGAGGACGAAGAGCAACGGAGGAGAGGATATCGAGAGACAACGAATGAGGAAAGTGCGAGCAGAGAGGCAACCACGCGGTAGTGCATAATATAGAGAGTGAGTGTGGTGGGTTGCCTATCATCAGAGTTGCGAGAGGAGTACGATGCTTGGTGGATACAGGCAGTTCTAACACGATAATGTGTCGGAGTGCGATAGAGGCGTTGTGTGAAGGAGAGAGGATACCCCAGGTGCAGGTATGTGGATGTAGATTAATCACCTTGAATGGTCCATGTAAAATAGAAGGGGAAGTGGGGATAGATTTAAATAAATGGGGAACCGAGGGAGGAAGGTTGAGGGTGCACGTAGTGGAGAATATGCCCCGTGAATATGGGGGATATTCTCGCTGGAGAGGGCTCTGTAGACTTCCTCCTCACACTGCTTAATGCGGTTCATAGAGGATAGACAATGATGATGATGAATATGGGGGGATAATTGGCTGTGACCTGTTGGGGAAAATGGGAGCGCGGATAAGAAATAAGGACGGGAATTGGAGTATTAAGATAGGGACGAAGAAATACAGGTGTAAGAGGGTCCTGAGAAAGGATAAAATTAGAGTCGGGGCAATTAACCGGGAAGACTGGAGACAGGTGTTACGTGGTGAGTACTCGGATGTTTTTTTTCAAGAGGGAGAGATATTGAGTGTAACGGGGGAAACGGTACACGAAATCCCGCTGAAACAGGATAGGGTGACGTACGTTAAGGAGAGAAGATACCCGCAAGCTCTACGACAACACATCCGGGAAGAGCTGGAGAGTTTGAAGAAGCAAGGCATTATTACTAACAGCACGTCGCCATACAATAGCCCCCTCTGGGCAGTGAAGAAGAAGAGTTCGGAAAACGGCAAGCGGGAGAAGTATAGGGTCGTGGTAGATTTTAGGAAACTAAACGAGAACACTCTGGATGAGAAATACCCGATACCGAGGTTCGAGGATATCTTGGATAGGCTAGGAGGAGCGGCTGTGTTTAGCACGCTGGACTTAAAAGCAGGGTACCACCAGATAAAAATGCACCCGAGGGACCAGCATAAGACGGCTTTTACATTCGAGAGGGGTCACTTAGAATTTACCCGGATGCTGTTTGGGTTGAAAAACGCGCCCATAACTTTTCAGAGACTCATGGACGAGTTTTTGCGGGGACTGGACGAATCGGTCTGCCAGGTGTATATGGACGACCTGCTGATCTTCAGTAAGAATGAAGCGCAACATATTGCGGATCTAAGATGCGTCTTCGACCGGCTGAGACAATTCGGGCTAAAGCTGTCCGTAGAGAAATCGATTCTGGGGCAAGACCAGATCAACTTCCTGGGGCATACTATATCAAAGGAAGGAGTGCGACCCGATGCGCGGAAGGACGGAAAACAGGGGGAACAACCCGTGGCGTATGC
The DNA here is from genome assembly GCA_948150685.1 of Rhaphigaster nebulosa. Classification (NCBI taxonomy): domain Eukaryota; kingdom Metazoa; phylum Arthropoda; class Insecta; order Hemiptera; family Pentatomidae; genus Rhaphigaster; species Rhaphigaster nebulosa. The sequence continues at coordinate 87,843,993 of OX411310.1, forward strand.
CAGCAGACGCCTCACGGAGACGGAAGCGCGTTATAGCGCGTTAGAACGCGAACTGCTGGGTATTGTGTGGGCGGTCGAGCACTTTAGGCCGTATGTGTTCGGGCGGAGATTTAAGGTCCAGACGGATCACCGACCCTTATTGTGGGTAGGAAAGCTCAAGGAATCATCGGCGAGAGTTACCCGCTGGAAAGAGGTTTTGAGCCAATATAACATGGAGGTGGCTTATAAACCAGGAAGAGAGAATATTGTGGCAGATTGGCTATCTCGAGCGCTGCAGGTCAACGCGATAGAGACAGAAAGAGGAGAACATTCCGGAGAGATACAGAGATTCTTAAGGGAATGGACGCACGAGGGTGAAGGAGAACCAGAATCAGGAGAAGCAGAAGAAGAAAGGATGTCGACGGGGGACGAAAGTGTTATAGAAGACAGGCCAACGGATATGGAGGAGAGGGAGGAAATCATCAATGACAAAAAACGTCAGATTATCTGGAAAACCCGGACGTCGGGATTGATGAAGGTGGATTACTCGAGATGCGGCAAGTATAATATCAACACGATATGGTCACATCCAGGAGTAAGAGAGGAGCAGATTTGCAGGGCCCTGAAAGACGCGTCCAGATCAGGAACCACCCATTACTTGTACGTAGGTAACGTATCGGTCTGGGAGAAGATAAAGCGCTTATGGCAGACCGAGAAAATCGGAATCGATAGGACGTTCGTCAGATGCAAACTCATGGTGGAAACGATAAGAGACCCGGAACGGCAGGAGGAGGTTACTCTGGCGTATCACCAGGGGAAGACTAATCACCGAGGGGTAAACGAGACCCTGCAAGCATTGAAAAGGAAATATTTCTGGGAGAAAATGCGAAAGACAATAGATAAGGTGTTAAAGGCATGTGTAGTGTGTCAGACTACGAAATACGATCGCCACCCTCCAACCGGGAAGCAAGAAGAGACGACGACACCTAGCGCACCGTTAAGCGACCTACAGGTGGATACATTCACGTGGAAAGGGTTCAAATGGGTTACAGTGCTAGACGTATTTAGCAAGCTGGCGATGGCCTACCCAGTACAAGACCGATCGGCAGAGGCAGTGATCGCGGCGCTACGAACATGGTTCCAATTTTATGGGATACCGGATGCGATCTCTTCCGATGGAGGGAGAGAATTCGATAATGCGAGTCTGCGAAACGAGATGAAGGCGTTGGAGATAGCGTGGCATATTAACACCCCGGGACACCCCAAGAGTAGGGGAGGGATAGAGAGGTTGCACAGTACGCTGGGAGATCACCTGCGAGTGTTCCACGTCGACAAGGGGTTGGAGGCAGACTGCGCGATGCCAAAGGCTGTGGCAGCATACAACCACTCTATTCACATGGCTACAGGATTTTCCCCGTTCGAAGTACTCTTTGGACTTCGAGAACGGCGAAGGGACGGAGGGAGCACGGTAGTAGACGAAGGATTGGCAGAGCGATTAGTGAGTAATAGGGTAGCGCTCGTAAAACTGTGGGAGAAAGCCCACAGGAGGATCGCGGCGGAAAAGAGTAGAAGGGTGGCTCGGGAGAATATTCGGGTACGGGATAGGATGGAGGATATTAAGATAGGGACTATCGTGTACCGAAAATTGGCATCAAATAGGACTAAAGAGGCGGTACGTTATGAGGGACCATTCAAGGTGATTGTGATACGTGAACACAATGTAGTGACCATCCAGAGTATCAAAGAGCCGAGGAAACGGAGAACCGTTCACATTGAACAATTAAAGATTCCGCTGGGCGAGCCCGGACAACCCTGATGCGCACGAGTGAGTATCCTCTTTTCTACGGGAGCAAATTAGATGTATTGAGAAATGATTTATGTTCGTTTTTCGACAGATGTCGATTTCAGAAGTTGTTCATTATTTCTTTTTGTATAGTAGGTCATAAGTTTAGATATAAGAATTTTGTATTTAGTTGTATTATCGCATTATGTTTCATATTTTTGGGTGTTTAGTATTATTATTTATTGTATACAGAGTATTATTTTTTTTTTGATTTGTTGTGCTTTTTGTTTGCTTTGTGTGTTCAGAGTGTATTATAGGAATGAAGTTTACGAAAAGTGTTCGTAAACTGGCAGGGGGGAGTTAAGGTACACAGTGTAACTGTATACAACTTAATCCCAACTCTAAGATGTAAACACTCTCTAAAACTATATATAGAGGATTACTGAGGCAATAAAGTTAGTCTTTTCTCAACAGGCGTGTGTGTTATTACGTTCCCGTTTTTCCCTTTTTTTTTATTCTAAGTTACCGGGACGAACATAAGTTATATATATATATATATATATATATATATATATATATATATATATATATATATATATTTATATGTATATATTCAATCCTTATATATTATATATTATATATATATATATATATATATATATATATATAAGTTACGTGACAGCGAGTTAAAACAGATAAAAAAAAGAATAAGGTTAAAGAAACAACACGTTCAGAGACAAAATCAAGACTGCTTTATTCCTCTTAGTAATCCTACTTATATACATTTCGTTCTTGTTTACATAAGAGATTTGGTATTAAATATAATAATACTATGCTTCAGACTATAACTCCCCCCCGCCAGTTTACGGACATTCTTCGTAAACTTCTTACATACACACACAAAAACAAAAACAAAAAAAAAATTCTAAAACAATTCTGGTTTGTCTTGTCATAAACAAAGAAATATATATATACATACAACAACAAAAAACTACTTACAGCTATCTGTACCTTAAAAGAACAAAAAGAAACCTCTTATGGCTTTATAGCCGCTTTAGAACACTTACCACACTCTCGCGCACTTATGGTCACACAGAAAATCATAATAATATTACGAAACAAAACACAAAAAAAAATGTTGAACAATTTGTTATATACAAAGTTTATATAACCAGTCGTCCTGAGACGAGGATACTCCAGCTTACAAAGGTGTTTCTTCAATCGCTGGTAGCTTTAATTGTTCGATGTGAACTGTTCTACGTTTTAGGGGTTTTTAACACTCTCAATGGTGACAATATTGTGCTCTCTAATTACCACCACCCTGAATGGCCCCTCGTAACGCAGTAACTCTTTACCCCTATTAGTGCCTAGCCTCCTGTACACTATCGTCCCTATTTTCACCTCTCCCATCATATCCCTAAGGTTGAGATTGTCTCCCTCTTGCTCTTTTCTGTCTCTATCTTTTCCTGGACTTTCAGCCACAATTTCTTCCGCTCAATCGTGTTATTGACCACTTCCTCCTCGTCCGCTGTCGTGCCCCGATAGTCCCACCGATGACCGCGAAGCCCGAAAAGTATCTCGAATGGGGAAAAACCCGTTACTGTGTGGATAGAATGGTTGTATGCCACAATAGCCTTTGCCATCGCCACGTCCGGTTCTAGCCCCTTATCCGTTTGGTACACCCTCAGGTGGTCGCTTAATGTGCTATGTAGCCTTTCAATACTTCCCCTGCTCTTGGGATGACCGGGAGTGTTGAGATGCCACACCACGTCCAACAGCTTCATCTCCGCTCTGATGCTGGCGTTATCGAACTCCCGCCCTCCATCGGACGAGATCCGATCTGGAACTCCGTAGAACTGGAACCACAATTTTAGGGCCTCTAACACTGCCTCTGACGATCGTTCCTGAATCTGGTATGCCATCGCTATTTTGCTGAAGAGATCAATCATGGTTACCCACTTATAACCCCTCCAGGTAAAAGTATCAATCTGGAGATCGCTCAGCGGAGTATTGGCGGTGGGTGTCTCCTCTTGTCTTCCTCTTGGTGGGTGTCTGTCGTATTTCGTGCTGAGACAGACTTCGCAACCCCTTATGGTTTCGTCAATCGTTTTTTTCATCCCCCACCAAAAGTACCTTCTTCGCAACGCCTGCAATGTTTCGTGCACCCCGCGGTGGTTCGTTTTACCCTGAAGAAGACATCCCCGTATTCTGTTTTCAACGTTTGCCTCCAGTCTTCCGTTCGATTTATCGCGCCTACCCGTGCCTTCTGGTCCCTTATGAGGCTTTGACATTTAAACCTTTCTCCCCCTATCCTCACGTTCCATTTTCCCTTGCTATTCTTAATCCTCGCGCCTACCTTTCCTAACAGATCACACCCTATAATGACCTGGTAGTCTCGCGGCATACCCCCTACAATGTGTACTCTTAAATTAGATCCCCTAGATCCCCATCTTTCTAACCCTATCTCTGCTTCCCCCTCTACTTCACATGGGCCACCCAGGGTGATTAATTTACAGCAACATACCTGGATCTGGAGTGTCCTCTCTCCGCCATTCAGCTTTTCTAGCGCTTCCCGGCACATGATGGTGTTGGAGCTCCCGGTGTCAACCAGACATCTCACTCCGCCCTCCACTTTGATTATAGGCAGACCGCTGTGCTTTCCTCTCACGTTGTAACTTACCAATCTGCGGTCGCCTCTCTGCCGCCACTCCCCTCAGACATCCTCTCGGTGCTTTCTTCCTCCCGAAACTCGCCTCCAACTGCTCCTCCCGCTCCTCTGTCCGCTTTTCTTGTCCGGATCGTCTATTTCGTCTTCTGATTCAGAATTCTCGGATGTTCCAGTTGAATCAGCTGATGATCCGCTGAGTCTCCGTGAGATACTTCTCCTCCGAACTCTTTGGGCGTTTACCTCCATTGGTTCCGGCTGTGCTGTCTCTCTCCTCCTGTAGATGTAGGGGCACTGCCGGGCGATGTGCCCTTCGGTTCCGCACTCGAAACATCTGGTGCGTGGGCATTGCGCTACTAGGTGTCCTGTTCTCCCACAACCGTGACACTTCCGATCTTCTTTCCTACCGCCGTTCCTCGGTCTTGATGGTCCTGGTCTTCTTTCCCCCAGTGCGGCCCTCTCTCTACCACTATCTCCAAACTCTCTCTTCTTCCAGTTGGTCTGTGCAGTTCTGGGTCGTCTATATACCATTCTGCTCCACCCGGTCTCTTCGACTTCCATCCGGGCTTCCTCATCTCTCGCGCTCATATCTACCATTTCTTGAGCGCATTCAACGAAGGTCCGCTCTCTAGGTAGGCCTTCTTTCTTCCCTGTCTCTTTGGCCAGTTGCACCTTAAGTATCGTCAACAGGAAGGCCATCCTGGCTTCTACTTCTTCCACACTCCATGTCTCCCGCATTTTCTCTGTAATCCTATTGTACCGGGCTAAGAGTGTCCCTGCATATTGCCCGCTCGACTGTCGTGGCTGTCTGATTTCGCGGAACATTTGGAAGATGTCTTCTTCCGGAGTCCACCTGCCTCCTCCGAACGCCTTCTTTAACCTCTCTTTAACTATCGTCCACGGTGTTTCTTCGTCTGCCTGGATCTGATTCAAGATACTTCTTTTTATCCTGCATATTAGGGCTGCCTTCAACGCCTCTGCGTCTTCACGGCCCAACAGGTTTTCCGATGCCTTCGCTTCTATTCTCGTTATTAAGCGATCTCCTCCTTTTAAAAAATGATTAAGCTCACCTGTTTCTCCGGTGAATCTCTCCAGGTCCGATACCGCCTTCCTCAGGTCCTGTGACGTCGCTGTTTTAATTTTCAGCCACTCTAGTGCGTTCGCATGCGCTGCCGCCAAGGTGGTCTCCGGTAGAGGTGGGATCTCCGGCATTGGTGGGATCTCCGGCATTGGTGGAACATTTGCTTGTATATTTAACACTGGTGGCCTCAGTATTTCATTGTTCGCCATATCTCTACTCTTTCTCAATCACGCTGTCTAATCACGCAACCGAAATACAAAAAAAAATAAATCAAAAATCGGGTTTCGGAAAGTTTAAGCTCCGACCGTACTTTGTCCCGGGTTTCGGCACCAGTTACGTGACAGCGAGTTAAAACAGATAAAAAAAAGAATAAGGTTAAAGAAACAACACGTTCAGAGACAAAATCAAGACTGCTTTATTCCTCTTAGTAATCCTACTTATATACATTTCGTTCTTGTTTACATAAGAGATTTGGTATTAAATATAATAATACTATGCTTCAGACTATAACTCCCCCCCGCCAGTTTACGGACATTCTTTATGAGTTTAATAAGTTTAATTACGCAACAATAGAATCCCACTCAAATTAAAAAAAAAAAATTATATAGTCAAAACATTATAAATGGACACCAATACATTGGATTTCTATACATATAAGTTCTCATTATATTGTAATGAGTAAACTGTTTATATTATTTAATTAAAGGAATAAAACCGTATATATCGTATCAGCCTCATTTTTTTATTTTTTTCTTCATCACTAACAGTAGCTTTCGGCACTTTGCGCAATATTCATATAAAAATTAACATACATCGAGTAGAAAAAAACCAACATACAAAGAATTAGACAGATATACTTATCATAAGGAAATCTGAGCTTATTACCTTGTACTTATTGATTCATTTTTTGAATCTCGTCTAAAATATTTTTATAAAACCATTATTTTTCCTATTCATCGGCGACATTAGGTTATTAACATTGCCTTGGTTAGAGAGATATGTAATTATTTAGAATTAGAAATAATAATTTGTCATTACATTATCAAATCTACCATTCATATATTATTACATTCATTACATCATGAAACAATTTAAAATACAATAGATATGAGATCGATTTTGTAAAAACTACTATTCAACACAAATCAAAGGTCAAAGAATAAAAATTTTAGAATGTATTTATATAACAGGGAATGAAAATAATATAATGAACTCAAAACTTAAATCTGCTAATATTTCAACATAATATTCGTAAATAATTAGTTAAATAATATGATATTATAGGTATTTGAGTAAGTTAAGTGGGGAGTTAATAATAAAAAGAGGGGGTAGTTGATTTCCCGGATTTCAGGCAGAGTGACTATGACTGAGATGGTAGAAGGGCCTCTCGCATTTTACAGTGAGTTTAATTAGGCTTAAAATTAATATTTTGAATTATAGATTTGATAATGTAATTACTTAAATTATTATTTCTAATTCTAAATAATCACAGATCTCTAACCATAAAAACTTTTTTTTCCCCTCTTTTTAAACGCTATAATGTACTATTTTGTATTTTCAATAAATAAAAGTTTTTCACTTCTTAAACATGAAAAACCCCTTTTCAGAACGTTTATGATTTTTTTTTTCACCAGGTTGTTATATACCGATTTTATCTAAAACATATATAATTTATTTCTACTGTGTTTTTCTTCATTATCATGTTGAGAAAGTTCATTGGAAAATTATATAAAAAAATAATATATTTCAATGATATCATTAAATAATTTTACAATCTCTATCATGCCTGGGTTATATATATACATATTTGAAAGAAATGGAAAAGCATTTAACTGAAAACACTGTATAATAATTTTAGCTCAATCCCAAAATATTGAATTATGAGAAATCGCAGCATTAATAACAGATTTCATAACCACAATGGCATGTTCTAAATAGGGCCTCAGGCTGTTTGGACTGTGGGGCCATAGTTTGCCGAACACCATAAAACTTACAAAATTAGTTCATTGGTTAGCAAATATATAGTGGTTTGTAGAATGGGAGATTAGTGAGACAGCTAAAACAGTTATAACAATGAACTTTACAATTATAACATAGTATTTCAGTCTTTGATAACTGAAATTAGGAGAAACGAAGTTTCAGTGTGAAATTCTATCATGATTGATAGAATATAGATTTATGTAATATAGAATATATAAGAATATAGATTTATATAATATTTAAAAAAAAAATCCCAACAGAAAACATCAACGAATCGAGAATCCATATGAAGTGGGTTGACAATGCACTGCATTTTTGGAACTGAACTGGGTTCAACTATATCTGTACTATGAGCTTTCTGGTTATAGTCTTCATTTTATGTTTTTATATGAGATGTTATCTATTATCTAATTGAGACCAAAGACCGTTTTCTAACCAGAACAAATACACTCATTAAAGAGAAAAATCTTGATTTAAATTCACAAATATTTTATTTTTTAAAGTAATTACAAAAAACAAATATAGAAAAATAAAGATAAATTTTAAAATTTAAACATATATCCGAGGAGTGTTTTAATTTGTCTTTTAGCATTTGCTTTATCAAACAGTACATGTGATCGCTTCCAAGAAGAAACGCGATGTCTACAAAGTTCTCTTCTTAGCATCATAAAACAGTCTATAATTTAACAATCAGATCCATCAAGCATCTGCTGACATGTTTTATTGCATACTGCGGTGTAGCTTTCAACAGCTGCGGGGGTCGATCTTCAAAGAGTTTTTCGGTGATCAAACAAATAGAAACAAATTCAAAATAAACTGGATCTCTTAATTATTCCTTTTCATGTTTCCTGTCGGTTCTATGTTTAAACGTAAATTAGTGCACCAGCCCTGGATTTATTTACAACACTTGATTTATCACATTCCGCAAACTTTAGAAACCTCGAATAAAAGATGTATATACATGAAATCCTTATGGAAGTGGTGGAAATGAAATATAGGATCCTCATTAAAATTGTCTGCTTTAGATTTGCCATCTCTATTACTTCAATCAGCGTTGAATAATCATATTACTAATCACAAGGGATGTTAAAGATGCGGTCAAAGGAATTTGATTCAGTTATTTGAACTGTATATTAACTAGTTCTGAACGGATAGTTGCTAACTGGGATTTGAGAGACTAGATTCATTGGTTTGAAACATTTTAATAATAGCCTCATTTTTGTTTGGTCATTTTTATGACTGATATTACTTATATCATTACTTATTTTACTATATTGTCGATCTGTTATGTGACGATAACAGGCATAGAGACATTTAAGGGACCTTCCTCATAAGGGTCATTTCGTCGATTGAACAAAATCTTTTGTATTGAGAATATGATGGGGTAGTAAGAAACATAGGGAATGGAATATCCAGGTAGAAATGTACGAAATACAAAGGAAGAAACACAGAATAGATAAATCAAGAAAGAAAAACGTGTGTCTGTGAGTTTAAGCCTAGAGAGTATCACTCAGTGACACACTATTATATCGGTTTATTTCTGACTTTATCTTCCCCTATTGTTTTCTTAATTTACAAATGTTTTCTCCCATTATTTTGTAATTTCTTGAAAAGTCATATTTTCTGGTTGTTTAACAGCTCTGTAGGCCCTCTGATATTAAGTTTTTTGTACACACCCCCTTTGTTTTGTTCGTCCAACAACTTGGGTCAATATTTCATTTTCCTTTCAGCAGATTTTCGTCGCTTCCCATTAGCAGCTTCTGGTGGCACATTCGCTCAATAATATTTCAATTGTTTTTTTTTTTTTTGTTTTTTTTATGATTGCTTGATTACACAACAATCTTTTAAAAATTAAAAAGTGAGACACTTCAATTTTTCTCTTAGCACTTTTTTATGAGATCATAATCACTTGTTGAAAGAAGCCTTTGAATAACAGGTTTCTTAATGATGTTCACTTCAGCAGAGGCGGAGATCGAATGCTCCCCCTTGTAATCAGGCGCCAAAATTAGCTAAATTAGAGTGATATTACGGTTTCTCGACAACCGGGCACCACTCGTTGAGGCGTCAAGATGAATACTTGTAACATGATTGGTCCAACTAAATTTCTAACATTAAAATTATCAATTTGGATTATAAATATTAAGCCGTTATATTGATCCTTTTCTATTTACAAGAATTATATTTTAAACCTTAAAGATTGCGCAGCCAAGTTTGTTTTAGTTTAATGATTTATTTAGGTCCAATTACTACATTATAAAAATAAAATAAATCGGTTGGCTCTACAGATCTTGTAGATCTATGGCCACCTAAACCAGCCTTCTCCACCTCTGTCTATCTTGGGCCACTGCTTTCCAGTTTGTTGCATGCAGCTCTTTCGCATCTTCGTTGATCCTATCTATCCATCTGGTTTTTGGGCTTCCACGTGATCTCTTGCCAACAGGGGTCCTGATGGATTGCTTCGAGCTACATGCCCCGCCCATCTTAACCTCCTTGCCTTCATATCATGAGATATTGAGTGACCAGTTTCTGTAAGAAGTTCTTTATTGGTCTTTCTTCTCCAGGATTTTTGATTCTGATCCCATATCGCTCCGGTTTTAAGACAACTTAATAACAATTTTAGATTGTTTCATTTCTCAGGATTCAATTTCTTTCCTAATAAAACAATTAGATATGCTACAGTACGACTCTGAGTCGATAAACTTCCTTACTTGGACATCAGCCACCTCATTTTTTCTATTCCTTTATGAACAGAGGTCATGGGAAATTTTTGCTGGTTAATTAGATTCCACCTACACACACAATTTTATTTTTAAGATAAATGTAGCTCCTCCATCCATTATTAACTAATACTAATAGAATTTCCTTTGCGTCGGCTAGTAACTCTGTATCATCTGCACATATCATGGGTTGACATAGTTTTCCACCGTTGTTTTCTTTGTTCTCAATTTGCCTCAAAATAATAAAACAAATTTTTATCAATAAAATTAATTCTTTCCATTATAGTACAAATGATCATTTTGATGCTGACTATAGACAGCAAATCTTACATCAACAGTCTAAAACTAAGACTAACCAAATAGATATATTACATCATCCAAGACAAATCAACACATACTGTTGATGTGAGATCTGCTGGCTCTGGTCTGTATTTATGTAGTCTTATCTCCTGCTCTTATGATGCCTGAATTGGCGAAATGTTGACTGGTTAGTAATTTATAGATATTTGAGAGACATTTAAGCTCTGTTTTTTTTTACATACAACTTAATATTCTGTATATATGGAATTTATACTTATTTTATTAAATAAGTCTTTTTTTTCGATTATCTTTCATTAATGAATATTGTGTTATAAATGCTCTATTAACAGATAATAAATCATTTCTAACTATGCTTTCACAAAAATTACGATAAAAGGGAACTGTTTAAACTTCCGTTGAACATCTGAGACCAAGACAGAACCAATACAACACCGGCGATGGCCGCGCTAATGGACCCACTGATTAGGGCCAATGTTGTCGGCTAATGGTCGGAAACAATAGAACCAAAATGCTTTAAATCCAATAAAGGAGAGAGTGCATTAATTTTTATTTTTTTATACAGGATGTATCAGGATCGGCGAACCATATGCCATGAGATGAATTCACAACTCATTTGCAACAAAAAAGTTCATTTGGACTACAGTTTAATTCCGAATAGGAAAGGAGTAAATTTAAATTTTGTGTTTTTTAAGATTGTTACGTTGTTGTTGTTTTTTTTTTAAAGGAAGCGATAACTGAAAAACTATTTAAGTTAGGTAATTCCCAATATCGTTATATCAAACTAGACAAAATGTTCTTTAAAAATAAGTAGAATTCGAACCAGAATATGGTCTCCACACAAAGCTAGTTCCAAATAACACTTCAATAACAAGCATTACACAACACTACAAACAACATTCCTTTTTGAATAAGTTACTAGGTGTTTTTTTTTGTTTCATCATACATGCATACTTTTAATATATTAAATAATAATAAGGGATAGTGAACCCAAAGTCATAACGTGATCAAATATACTAAGTGACAAGGATAAAAAATATTTTTTTAATAAACTCAACTGGCTTACAGCAATATCAATTATATCTATTAAAGTTTTACCTAATTGTTAAAAAACACTTAACCTAAGTGTTTCAGTAAAAACGGGAATTTGAGATTTCTCAGGACTGTTGCGGAAAAGAGGGCAAGAAACGAACATCTTGAAGATTAAATATCTTGATCTAAATACAGCTGGGATTATATATTAATTAACATAATGAACGAAGTCATTTATTAAAGGTGTTTGCAAAAGTTCAACAAAAGGATTTCTATTTTGGGTACATATTAGCCTTTCTCGGAATACAACCTTTATTTAGTAGAACAATATTTTTAAAAGATAATTTTATCGAGAAAATTAAACACATTTAAAAAGATAATAACCTTTTCGACGTGGTGCTGGTACCATAAAGGTTTCCAGTCGCTAAGGCACTACTGGGAACTACTCCCGCTTAACAAGTTCAAGAGGATAAGTCCACAATATTAATTATGAAGTTAAGAAGGCAAGAGCATCTCACTGCATTTATCACAATGCGTGGCAACAAAGGAAAATAATTGAATTTAATGGCTTAAAGCATAAAACATGACCTCGTGTAAGGGGACAAATGAGAAGACTGGAAGATATCACTTAATTTGCGAGATGGGGTGTTCTTCGACGGAGTCCCCAAACTTCTGATTAAATCCCCTTCTAAAACTATAATGGAGCGACGGTTACGGCGGTACTGTAAAGGTTTCCAGTCACTAAAGCACTATTGGGAACTGCTCCCGCTTAACAAGTTCAAGGGGATTTCGTGCTTTAGATGAATGGCGGGATTCTGTCGTTTGTTCATGAGGCAGTTTGGATCGCTGTTAGGGCACGTTTTGGTAGCAATTTAGCAAATGGAACGTTTAGGACAGTACATTGAACCACACAATATTAAACAAATTTCGCTAATAAAAAATGAGCAGTACCAACTTGGAACGATCCAAAATTTCTGTTGAAAACATGCATGAGTTTTTATGGTAAATGACAGAAAAGAATCGATATAAAAAAATAAAAAAAACTTGATCATTACTAAGTATGGATAGATAGCCGAGGGAGAATAAATAAGAACAAAGATCGGTGTACGAATTATACCATAATACCTCAGTTATAAGTTAAAAAGACCCTAACTCCAAACGACTTTTCTGAATACATTTTAGTAGTGCACACGAATTCATTTACACCATAATTACAGACATTTAAATAAATAAAATAATAGAAAAATAATAAGAAGAAAGAAAAAATAAATAAAAATATAAGCATCTTAAACGCGGGCATTCTTATATTATACATTATTTACAATCGGCCAGGGGAACCCCGAGCTACGCTTGTCCTCCTAGTTATGGATGGAGAAGCAGGACCGCAGGATATTCCAGCGCTTCTCTCTCAATTGAGCGAGGGCGCTATAGCCACAGACACAGAACTTGAGTGGAGAATCTGGCCGTTGCCAGAACTCCAACATACATATTTACAGAAGGTCTCGGGGCCACTGCCGCTTCAACCTTCGAGGAGGATTATAGGGATAGGTGGTTACATCCTTAATTAATTTATTTATGGCTTTCCCGCAATAAAAATGTCTGCATATATTTGATATAATCACTATTAGATGATCGTAAGAAACAGAAACGGGGAAAGTTTCACAGTACACGCAAGACTCAACTGTTGTGAGGGCTTTAGGATCTGGACGAAGGACACAATAGACGAACCTAAGGTTATTGTGATATAAATTACTCAACGTTTTTATGATATTTCCATCATTAAAACATGTTTTAATGATTGTTTCCTCTATTCAGTTGTTATTCTGTCTAGAAGAATAGTTGTATATTCCGTCTAGATAAACACTAAAAAATTATCTTTTCAACTGGCTTTCAGGATTACGTTAGGCTGCAAGAGTAATTTATTTTTTTAACTTTAAGCCATTGGTACACTAAACTTTAAGAAAGTTTTAATATGATGAAAACTTGTTTCTACTATGTTTCCCCTAAAGTTAGCAACCCGTCCTTACTACTCGCTCGATGATCGAACTTGGAACATAAGTCGATCCATGTTTTATTGCTTTCAAATAATTTTGCTTAAAACAATCATTGATAACTTTCCGTTGTTAACGAATATAAAATAAGCATATGGTAAATTATCCATTTTAAAATTTATCCGCGTATGCCAAAAGAAATATATGGACTATATTAAGAATCCAACATTTAACATGAAATTACTACTGCATCTCATTGAGATCCAGTTACTGCTATGATTTTCTTGGTTTACTCGCGCGGTTTAGCGCGCTCAGATCAAAACGGATGCGCAGGTTCGATTTCGGTCAAAATTGACTAATTTCTCGCCATTCTTACCCTGGTTGAAGAACACAAGAGCGATAGCTAATAAAAACTATTCATAAATGTATATATAGAAAAAATAAAGAAAAATTAGCAAAATATAGTTTATTTACAACAACCAACTTATGTAATGTGAGTTAAATATTATATACAGAATATAAACTTACATAGGTCTGATGATTAATAATCATTATTTTTTTCCTACTTCATTTTATTTAAACCAAAATTGTGAGTAAAATGTGAAATAAATAATTTTAATCTTTAAAATATTTTCTCTGGAAATTCTAAAAGAATGCAAGCACTTCAATATTCAATCTTGGATTGTATTTAACAACATGATTTCATTGCGATGAAACCAAGACAGAAAAAACCTATTGTTTAACATCAACGTGTTGAAAAGCTATTAGTAACAATAACAATTTCACATATATTAGATGTGCAACAGAAAATACATTAACTAATAATGAAATTTAAAAGTAATCTTCAGTTACATAGACTCTCTTTAAATCTTCAGCTGAGTGTAAATTTCCGTTTCAGAACAGAACTTTCCTACCGAAAACATTTTGCTTTTTTTTTTTTTTTTTTTTTTTTTTTTTTTTTTTTTTTTTTTTTATCCCTTAAGATAATTCAGATTACTGCAGATTTGATACAGAAGTTGCCTACCTTTATCAATAATCCTAAATTACTTATTCTCATGATACAGTTCTATTATTCAAATTTTCTGCCAGGTTAAGGTACAGGTTTTTTAACGATATTTTGAAAAAAAAAATGCATTAAAAACATTGTAAAGATTTTTTGTTAAATATCTCTATTTATTTTATAAAAATCGCAAAAATGTTCTGCCACGTTTATAGGCCAGTTAATCTAGACCTTTCGGGATCTGCGGTTGGAAGTAAGGGTTGAAAAATTGGAAATGGTTTTAATCCGTTCATTAGAAGTAAGATAATAAATAGGTTCTGAGTGGAGAGCCAAGGCGGGTGGGGGAAGAGGGAGGCGGAAAAAATCCCAAATGTTCGGACTTTTTTCAGTTTTCGGCCTATAACATATAAACGGCGCACCGTAGAGAAAATTTTACTTAATTATAAATTGAAGAACATTAAATTCAGCGTAAAATAAGTACCTCAAACTTTGGATTTTTATTTTTGGGTTTTTTTATCTCATACCTGGAAACCATGCATTATTCAAACTAATTCTAATATTTATTTTATACCATATTAAAGAAGAGTAAATTATCTACAATTTCGATTCCCAAGATTTTTTTGTTTTGATGCTTCGTATTGAAGGGAACGCGAGTCGAAATTATGAGGCGGAATTACTAAATTATTATTTGAGCAAGAACTCTCGGAGGAAAATTTTAGAGAAGTTCTGAAAATTTGTTCATTTATGTTTTTTTAGGGTAATTATTACGAATTTTAATCTGGTAAATCGAATTTTCCTCGGAAATATTAATATATATATATATATATATATATAATTTGTTTTGTCTGTTTTTTGCTCATACTTGAAAACCATTCTAAAGATTTTTTTTATTTTGGACGCTCCGTTTTGAAGTGAATACAAGTCGAAATTAATATTTGAGCAAGACTTCTCGGAGGAAGAAGTTCCGAAAATTTGATCATTTATGTCTATTAATGTACTGATTACGAATTTCATTTTAGTTATCTTGAATTTTCCCTGGAATTATAAAAAAAAAAAGACAATAAAAAAAAGAATTTGTTTCTTTTGCTTATATCTTGAAAAACATGTAATATTCGAATAAATTCAAATATTTGTTTCATACTAAATTAAATAAGAATAAATAACCTAAAATATCGATTCTGAGGATTTTTTTTGTTTGGCTCCTCTGTTTTTAAGTGAGTGCAATTTGAAGTTGAGAGGCAGAATGTCAAAATTAACCTTAGAGGAAGGGAGTCCCGGTGGAAAGTTTGGAAAAATCTGAAAATTTGTTCATTTATTTTTTTAGGGTACTTATTACGAATTTGAACTTTGTTACCTCTAATGTTTTCCAGAAATATTACAAAAAAAAACAGCACAAAAATTAATTTCGACATTACGCCTCATTATTTCGAATTGTACTCAATTAAAAAAAAAGAGCAGACAAACTAAAACATCCTTAGAATCAAAACCGCAGGTAATTTACTCTTATTTAATTTAATATAAAATAAATATTTGGATTTTTCTTTTTTTTATCCTTCCAGGAAAAATGCGAGATAACAAAGTTGAAATTCGTAATCAGTACCCTTAGAAACATAACATAACGGGTTTTCAGAACTTCTCCAAAATTCTTGTTCAATGATTAATTTAAACATTCAGCCTCATAATTTCAAATCGCGTTCACTTCAAAACGTACTTCCAAAAAAAAAATCTTTATAATCAAAATTGTAGAAAATTTACTCTTTTTTTTAATTTGGTATAAAATACATTAATATATAAAATACAAAATAAATTTCTTCGTATAATGGATTGGTTACCAGATATGAAAGAAAAATTCGAGGTAACAATTCCTTATCAGTACCCTACAAAACATAAATGAACAAATTTTCAGAATTCCAAAATTTTCTTCTGATAGCTCTTGCTGAAAGATTAGTTTAGACATTCCGCCTCATAATTTCAACTCGCGTTCCCTTCAAAACGAAGCATCAAAACAAAAAAATCTTGGGAATCGAAATTGTAGATAATTTACTCTTCTTTAATTTGATATAAAATAAATATTAGAATTAGTTTGAATAATGCATGGTTTACAGGTAAGAGGTAAAAAAAACACACAAAAAATATTTGTTTGCTTTTTTTATACTTCCTAGAAAAAATCGAGGTAGCAAAGTTAAAATTCGTAATCAGTGCCCTACAAAACATAAATGAACAAATTTTCAGAAATTCTCCAAAATTTTCCTCCGAGATCTCTTTTTGGTCTTTACTGGGGTCCTGACGTTTTTCGATTTTCAATTTTGATTCTTCTGTCGAACCCGGAGAAAACTTAGGTTACTATTATCTGACGTCTAATGTACAGATTAAAACAATTTCAAGCTTATTAACACTTACTTTCAACCAGAGTCCCTGATTAACTGGCCTATTAGACAAAACTAAAAAAAAAAAAAAAAAAAAAAAAAAAAAAAAAAAAAAAGGCTAGTATAGATTATATAATTATAGATTTGATTACTGTGTTTTTAATTTATTATTATTCTACTGTTTTTATTTAATTTAATATCATTATTTATTTTTATTTCCCATGTAAGTAAGATATGAACGTGTGCATTTATCGATACAACTTAAACCTTTACCTTAAATTTGTCAGAAAGTAATATTTTTCAAAAAATAAATAAAATTTCTTTTAGGATTGAAAAAAATATATAAATATAATAACTATAATAGGATAAATTATAATAGTACGAAGCGTTGCATTTATCGTTGTCTTAAACGTAATATCACTTAAGGACGGGAAACTCAAACGAAAAACGAATAAAAAAATGAATGGGAGGAAAAAGTGGAAAAAGAAAAATGGAAAGCAGGAAACGTGGGATTAGAAAGAATGTACAACGATATATAAGGCTATATTTCCAAGTATTCTCGTAGCAGGAAATGGACTTGCCAACTTTTCCCACTTTTTCCATGTTTCTATTTTCCCTACCACCACCAAGATTGCTCAGGAGTTAGTAATATCGCCCGGAGCCAATGCTCACCAAAGCCATCCGAGTGTTTGACGATAACCGAAAATATAGTGTACAACACACAGTTCCAGATTCAGACATCTTTGGTAGCGCATTCCATTTTATAACATCCCTTCAGCTACAATATTTTTTTCTATCATTATAATTTCCTTCCAATAAAAAAAAAATCTATTACGCTTAATCAATGAAGTCAAATATAAAACGATTGTCATTTAAAAATCTGACATCTCAAAAGGAAAAAAATATTTTTGTAAAACTATCATTCCATTATAAAATAAAACCTAAAAACCATGAGAAATAATGTAAATAAGTAATGTCTACCGTCCTAATAGCAGAGAATCGATTTAAGAAAAGGGAATACAAAGTTTAAAAATAAATAGTTTAGAAATGTCACCGTTGTGGCATGTTCTATTTTGCAAATACTGCTTATACTAAAATAGAAACGTAATCGATATCAAGTATTTCATGTACTAACCAGAGTATAATTTTTTTAAATTATGATAGTAAGCATTTATGGTTTTAAAATCCTTCTCTAAATATTAAGATAGGTGATCATATCACTACTTACAGTCGAACATATACAAGAAAAATATTACTATTGAAAACAATGTAAATTTTTATCTACTAGCTCTTAACGTCTTACAGGAAAACATTGGCAAGCTAGTTGTCGTCTAACAGAAACCACTAACAAAATAGATAGGGGGTGTCTACGACACATCCGCGGGGTTTCAAAGGCGTAGAACTATTTAGGATGCTTATTTCAGGGCAAAAAAAGAAATTCATGTTACCATTGAAATAAATTTTATTCATTGAAAGTTAGCTTATGTACAATAGACCGAAGAGAGTAGAAGAAGTAGCAAACTGATGATAGTAGTTCTGGCGATATATTTCTTGTAAAAGTAAGATTTATAAATGTATTGTCTAATGTACATGAATGGTCTTTCGTGCCAGTTTTTAGTTATTTAAATCAATATTCGTTTTTGTTCTGTTTTTTTTGTGAAAAATATGACCAACCAAAATACGCGCGCCCTATTTACACGAAACGCAGCGGATGAATGATCTCCCCTTTTGCCGCTCGTTGCGCTGTAAGCAGTGACGTCATCAACTCAAAACAAAAGTCCAAACCTAAAAATTATTTTTGAAATTACTTCTTATACATTTACTCTGTTAAATTTTACGAATTCTTACTTTCCAGCAATCAGAACCGAAGCTATGAGAGAAAAACATTTTATTATCAAAGAAGTGCTGCCCAACTGTATTGGGTTGCGATACGTAAAACATACTAATATCATCATATTCACAATTTGTACAACTTATAAATATATAGGATAATTAAGGCATTCATAATATATAATAAAAGTTATTTGTTTTGTTTTTTTTTCTAGTTGTTTTCATAAAATTTTCTTATTAAACCTATTACATCACTTTATAATTTATTAAAAGGTATAATTTAAAAACTCGCTAATTTAAAAAAAAGTTATTCTTATAATAAATGAATAAAAATTCGCACATTAGTAGAAAATATAATTAAAACTTAACATTCAATAGATATTTACAAACAGAAAAAAAAAAAAAATGACACCAAAAGTGTCTGAAAATATTTCTGTCCTATCACCTGAGACAGGAAGAACCTAATTCTACGTTAAAAAAAAAGGGTGGACAAAATTTACATTCGGCGATGGAGAAAATTAGACAAGTAACTGCTCTAATGCCATAAATTAAACTTAATGAATTAATTAATTAAAATATCTATAATTAAAATAAATATTAATAAGACATACCTATTTACAATTAGCATGTATAAACCCATACAAACAAGAAATTCTGGTAACATCCTAAAAGAAGATTAATAGTTCTTAATAAAAAATATTGATAAGACTAATATCAACCTATGCAATTATATATAGTGGTAACTGAGTTATAATATAATACGATAAAAAATTATATCTTATATATAAGAACTGATTAAATATCTTATAATTTATTTATTATTATTGATTTCTTTTTTGTTTATTTTTTCCTCTTCTTTATCCATTATATCATTCTCTTCATTATTTTTTATTCCTATAACTTTGTTTATTGTAGATACTTATTCATTTTTATGTATAAATAATGTATTGCATTGTATTATGTTCTTCTTATTTTATTACTTTCTTATAAGATATTGATTGCAAAGAGGTCTAAACCTTACGATATGGCATTATAATGCAACTGCTATTACTAAAATGAATATGAAAACTTTATGCCACGAGATAGTATGCGTAGTAATAATGTACCCTTCGGACGGTTACTGCAAACAAGAAAACAAAAATAATAAAATAAGACTTATCATTTACATCTACTTTTAAAAACATACACTAAGCGATGGAGAACTCGATTCGCAATAGAAAAATCAAAAAAAGTTAAAAAACAATCTCAAAATAAAGTTCAGAAAAAATATTCATAAGATGTTACAGGATTTCTGGCTTTGGAGCTAGTTATTCAAAGACATCCAGAATTAATGAGGAAACCAATTTGCAGGTTCACAATGTTGGGGAAGAAATCTGTGTAATTTGTAAGACTATGCAAATAAATGTAAATTTGGTTTGCGGGTTCTTAGGATGGGCTGACAGAATGGTCTAAGATATCTTCCACACTTCATGAAAATGCAACAGTAACTCGCCCACGGTGGGCTTCTGTATAACTTCTTTCTTCTGCATTTAGCTCAACAGTATTAGTTCAAACGGCCATGTCCAGTTCAAATGTTAACTATATATATATATATATATATATATATATATATATATATATATATATATATATATACATATATATATATATATATATATATATATATATACATATATATATATATATATATATATATATATATATATATATATATATATATATATATATATATAGTTATATATATATATATATATATATATATA
Source organism: Rhaphigaster nebulosa (assembly GCA_948150685.1). NCBI lineage: Eukaryota > Metazoa > Arthropoda > Insecta > Hemiptera > Pentatomidae > Rhaphigaster > Rhaphigaster nebulosa. The sequence goes on from OX411310.1 coordinate 87,864,498, forward strand.
TATATATATATATATATATATATGTATATAAACTTTTATAATAATATAAATAAAATATAGAACTTTTATAATAATCCTTGAGTCATCCAGCGATTTGTAACATTAAACTTTAAAGATTTTATTCTTAACGAACTTTATTAAGTGATTACAAAATACGAACATCAAAAAGTTGTTGATTCAATAATTTGCACTCATCCATGACGCAACCGAGTGGGTCGGTCTTATCGCTTCAAAAAGAATTAACAGCAGTAAATCGTGGATTTAAATAATGAATTTAAAAATATATTTTATAAAATTGAGTAATGATAGTTTTATTATAAAAAATTAAAATTTGAAGTATTCAAACTTATTTAAGATCCATTGATACAAAAATAATTTTTACATACATATGAAAAACAACTACAATTTTTTACACACCATGGACAAATTCAATATTAATTTTTCGTTTTCTTTAATTTTCTTTATTTCTGTTCCATTTGTTTTAAACAAATTATTTTATTTTTATTTATTTATTGAAATTTATAACTGTATTATCTACAAAATACAAGTAAATCTGAATGAATTATTTCAAAACTGGATTTGTATTTGAATCATTTAATTTATATTTATGGTTATAATAATACTAGTAAAGGATCACAGTATGCCTTTTGGATGGGATGTGAATAACATTTTTAAATAAACACCTCCTATATAGTTTTGGTTTAAAGGAGAAATAAATATAAATAAAAATTTGTAATGTTTACTAGTCTGGATCAACTCTTTAATCACAGAAGCGGTATCCGTTCCTTTACAGTTCCAGCATGTCAACCAGGCAAGTTTATGTTTACCGGTGTTGGATTTAACAACTAGATTCCCTCCCGGTGTTTGTGTCTCTCTCCTCCACGTGTCAGTGTTTTCAAACAAAATTCGCCTTCTGACGGGCAGAGGCTTTTACCAATGATCTATTATTAGGCCATAGTGTAATAAATATTATTCGGATTAAAAGAGTTGTTTGTAGCGGTTCATCGGTGCTCTGCAATAGGAATTTCTACGGCAACGCTCAAAGGGTAATGACCGAAATCTTCAATAAGAAAAATTAAATCTATGTTATTATTTTTCATTAATACTTCATTAAACATTAATGTTTAGTCTAGTCATGCCTACACCTTGTTTAATTGTTCCCATAATTAAACCTGATCCAAATAAAGCAACCCATTCACAGCCCAACTTATAGGACTACGTTGTAGGACAACAAATGGATTCATTCCTCCACGCAAGGTCCGAAAAAGTACACCTAATCCACACTAAGTAATGAAAGTGCAATGAATTGATTCATCAGACGTATAGAAAATATTGTGATAAATCTTCCATTAATGAAAATCCGATAAAGAAGGATGTGAATCAGACAGTTTGCGAGGAGGAAGAACAATACAAAAGTAATTTTGGGAGGAAACAATGCGATAGAAAGTCAAAATTAAAGAATTCTGGACTGTGTCAGAGCCCAGAACTGAGATTCGATTCACGAAACTGGAGGGAGGAGAGGAGAGGGGGGTATCTTTTTATATTAAAATTCCTTCACACGAAAAAAGGATTACTTGCAAATCAAATTAAAAATTCTAAGAATAGATAAAATTTGAGGAGCATTTGTATTCCTGTTACAATAATATTTCCTAAGGAAGCAATTAATAGCTTTAATGTATAACTAGGAACAATCAATTGTTCAATATCGGAATTTTCAAGTCAAGACGACACACAATGGAAACAAAATCAGCTCACTGTAACATTTCCTTTCAGCGTTTAAAACATTTGTTTTATTATAATCTTGAGTATATCAGTTGTTTAAATGCAGAGTTGGACAGCATTTCAAATAAAATATTTCAAAATATAATATGAAATACTTTTTTGTAATTTGCCTTTTAGGGGAAAAAATAAAAAGAACAAATATTTTAAGTTTTGACAAACAAAATATAAAAAATATTTTGTATTTCGAGGAGTAAAATACAAAATAGTATTTCGTATCTTATAATTTAAATACAAATAATTAAAATTTGCATTAAAATTAAATATATATTGAGAAGTATGTTAATTTAAAAAATATTCATTGTTTTCCTATTATTTTATACTTTATAGTAACGTAAAAACCACGAACAAGGTCTGGAAAAAAAGTATTAACAGTAGAGTTACAAAACAAAATTAAAATCAAACGTTCACATTCTGACTACTCTTCTAGTTCTTCAATTAGACAAATTTTATTTATATTAAACATTATTACTGATATTAAATAAATAAATATCTAATGAAATTCTACCCTTATTACATACATTGTATTATAAGATTTTTCATTTTTAAAATTACATCTACCCTATAAAACTTATATACTTTTTACAATTTCTAATATTGTCACCTTGATGTTCTGATCTCATAAAATCGTCTTTCCATATAAAAAATTGTTACAAACTGATTTGTAAAAAGTCTAATTTGGAGTGAAATTTCCTCATCCTTCGTCATATAAATTAATCAATATCATTTTGTATTTTATCATTCCATATTTTCAAGATAATTCTGTTTTTAAAATAATTTTGTAGCAAAATACTTCGGATTAATCAGTATTTGAAATACTTTTCTTCTAAAATACATGAGCGTAATTTGCATTTGAAATACTTAATTAAAAAGTATTTTAAGCCACAACTTTTGCCCAATAATGCATTTGTTGGTAAATCCTACATCCTTTGTCTGGCAAGACCCACCGTTTTTGCAAACGAATTATTTTTGATATGTTTAAGAAAGATTTGAGGTATGATTTAAATAATCTTACAAGAAACATTTCATCTTATATTTTATCATTTTATATTTTTCGAAGTTTTGAACATTTTGTTGTTTTGAACCTTTATCAGCCAACAAATTACCAAATTTCCATTATGGAATTAGTACTAACAAAATAAAAACATTGATAAAATAGTTTACAAACATAACCCGGGATTTTTAATATTCAATTGTTCGGACAGAGTAGTTTCAGTGAAAATATTATTCCTCCAGTAATGTGACTTTATATATTTAGGTACATATATTTAGGATTCCATAGTATTGTGCTAAATTATGTGTGCATTTTACGTAAACTTAATGCTATCAATACGTAAGTCATTTACAAATAAAAGATGACCAAACATGGTACAGAAGGCTTTTTTAAGACTATTATAAGCAGCACCTTAATTTCAGATGCGATATGTAACATATATGGAGTATCAACATCGAAAAACGTTTATTGGGCTACAAACAACGTTATTATCAGACAATATCCCTAAAAAAATTTCATCTCATAATGAGGAGAAACTTATAAGACTAGAATAATAATACATGATACTGTGTGAATTAATATAAATAATCCTAATTTTAATATCACTAATACCTTAAAAATATGGAACCGAGAAAAAATAGTAAAAAATATTGAATATTAAAATTTTGAGGATAATTGAAAATTATAATGAACTAATAGGAAGAAAAAGTGGTCTTTAAATTATAATTACTCCTAAAAAGAAAATATTTATTAGCAGTTTACTTAAATTGGAGCCTATATTATTTACTCGTTATTTTAAGAAAGGGCAAGTTTAATTATAAGGAAAACTTATACGTAAAATCCATTTCGAATATTGCCATAATGTTTTATCGATATATTCCTTAATATTTCAAAAACATTACAACTAATATGGATAAAAATGTACAAATAATCAATAAAAGTTATAGGATGTGATAAATTTCCATTGCGAATGGATAAATATTATTTTCCTCAATTTGTAAACAATTAACGCGTCTTATTAATCACTTTGATATGTATGATATCTTTAAATTTTTGCCTAATTATTGATCTTGGTTGCCTTTTAATTAATTCTTATTTTTATGCTATTGTTGCAGCTGCTTCGATTTTGTTTTATATAATCTATAAATTTTATCTCATTACATCTATTTCTATTATTATATCTATATGCATTTCTAAATTTATCTCTTTTATTATTTATAAATTTTATCATAAATCTTATCATTCAGTCATTTTATTTTGTTCAGATCGAAATAATTTATTTCTGTTTATTTTTAATATTTTTAATCTTAAATAAGTTTGGATCGAAATAGTGGCTAACATAATTAAAAATTACTGACTGATTTCCTGATTATTTATAAAAGATGATAGAGCTTCATACAGTCATATGAATTATGCACTATCTCATACATATCTTTTTATATCAATTAAATCCAAAATTAGCCTCCATCGCGTCTCCAATTTGCTTATATTGGAGACGCGGTGGAGGTTAAAAGTTGTTTCAATAAAGATAAATAACTTCAGGTTTGGTGGTTATATAAATGTGCATGGCATACTGATTGTCATAATCGGATTGTAAGAGGGAACTTTCTGATTAAGCTTGAGGTGGTTACGAATAAAGCCTGTTTAAATATGGTAGTATAAACAAACAAGATATCCTAGATTTTTTTTTATGAAGAAAACTGCGATCTTTGAGTCTAGCAGCAAATCTACCCTAATCCAAATAAATCGTCATTCGAATAATTTAAGGGCCAATCGAATGATCCACCCTCGAAGTTACACTTGTTGAATAATTTAACAGGGGGTAAAGTCCACCCTTTTCTGACTCCTAAATCCCCCTGTCACGCATAATTAAGCAGCATATCGTTTCCTAATTTATCATGGGCAATTAATTATCGAATATCATCGGTTCTAATTCCTTGGTAAAGATATACAACCCAGTCAGCAGTTGTTTTAAGATTTACTGAAACTTTCTCTCGTAATAAATTATAGGAGCATTGAAATGATTAATCATACTATCCCTCGTGAAAACACTGCAAGCTATATACTTTTTCAATGATGAAAGAAAAATTGATTTTAAGAAAGAAAAACTGGAGTATTTTTATCAGCCAATTATTAGGCAATAATAATAGTCGTTGCTATTTTTTTGCTACTTGGCACAATTTTACATTTTTTATAGTCAAAAAAGTTTATTTTATTAATTAATGTTCTTTTCTAATATGTTGTCATTTAATGTGGAATATAGATTTTTTTTGATCCGTCCAGTTTTATTATTTTCAATAATGAGCCTTTGTAGTCGATCTAGAAAAAAAAAAGAAAGTTAGCGGTCCACCTCTCTCAAATTTTAATGATTTTCGTGTCAAGATATGTTAAATCCAAAAATCGAATGAATAGAAAAAAAAAATCCGTTCATGGTTTTTCTTTGAGACCGACTGGGCCGATTTTTTTCTTATATTTGGCACCAAAGTCATCATGGAATGATCCTCGGAATTTGACATTACCATTCGCCTCTTCGTTTCAATTTCTTTTTTTTGTATATAGCTATTGAGAAATACAAACCATAGTATAATAATTTGCAGCGTTTTTAGTATATCTTATAATTGTTTTGATATTTGCATTATCATAAGTTCATGCTGAACAGGAACTTGATAGCCTGAAAAGTTTCTGGAGACTATTTAAAATATCACATTTGAATCAATAAAAATTTTTAATAATTATAAATTATTATTAAAAAAAAGAAAAGAAGGCAATACAAATGGATTTCGTTGTCTAGTTCCTGAACTTCCGTAATTACATCAAAGGGAAACAAATTATTAATGTAATATTACAGATTTTTTTTTAAAACTTATATTTTAAATTAAAGCCTTTAATTAAGTATATTTATTTTACTAAGATCTATCCTTCTCGTAAAGTTTGTAGTTCCATAAAAATCAGAAAATACACATACTAAACGACCAAAAATATATAAAAGACCATAAAAATAAATCAAATAATAAAAATAAAATAAATTTAATAGATATCAAAGAAAAGGAAAGTAAAAACGCAAAGGAGAGGAAGGGCTTATCAAGAGACTATCATTTTTCTTTCGTGTGTATTATATTTTTTTTCTTTATATTACTTGATTATTTTGATGGTCCTTTGTACATTTTTGGTTGTTTAATATGTTCACCTTTCACAGCTGTTTTCATGTAACCTCCAAATGTATTTCAGTGTGGGTGTGGATGTGTGTGTGAGGTTGTCTTAGGATGGGGTGCTGTCTCTGGTTGGTGTCTTCTTGTACTGTGAATATGGCATGTGATGTATCCTCTTCTTTATATATCTGTACCTCCGAGGTAAAGAACACTATATCGCATTTTCCTAAATTTACAGAAGATCATTTTGAACCGATATTTTCCTCCAATTAAAAGTAAACTTTCGCACTGACGATGACCTAACAATTAGGCCGAAACGTCGGCACATAATTAAAGTCTTCTTATTCAAGTAATTTTCTTCACTGAACGCACTCCCCAACCAACCTCTCCAACAATTAGTTCTACGGCCAACTATACTTCCACCATTAGCCATAATAAAATTATATAAAAGTATATTAAGAACGGAAAGCATTACTAGTTGTGAAAATTAAAATAAAATAAAAACTTCTCAGATTATCTGACTTGAAAATTAAGATTTTGACGGTAAGAATCAATCGATATCATAGTATAACTTGGGCACGAACACTTTTCACCTATGAAGAATTCTCGAACACAGTAGCTGATATTCACCACAGGAAGTTGTAACTGGTAAGCGATACGTATACTTGAGATAGATTCAAGAAGCAAAAAAAACACAAGGGAAAGTAGCCTTGGGCAAAAATAAACTTGGGAGTCGGTTATTTTGTAGCCTGAACAAACAAACTAACATACTAAAAGCTTTTTCGGTCGGAACAAAGGGAGACGAAACTGGGTAGATTTGTCGGATGAAACAACTTATTCCACTCTGCTTCTTTCGCTTATCCTTCCTACATCTGAGCCCAACTAAATATTGAGTGATATGTATTGAACGTGAAAGAAAGATGGCAGTATAAACTGGAAGTTGGATTATAAATAAACAATAAGAACAGAACAAAATAACAAAAATATCAATTATTTGATTATTGCATAAAGAAAGCTAACTTCAGCATCGAATGAGAGAAAGGCAAACAATTTTTTCTGTCAATTTACTATACCTGTCTAAACTATTACTTTTTTATATTAGCCAAGTACTTGCAAATTTAAGCACTTATGAGTTATTTAAAACTCCAAACTATTTTTCTAACAGCTGATTTCTGAAAGTATGTAAGTCAAGAAAAAATGGTGAAAAACTAAACCAACCATAGCTGGAGCACGGCGGTAACATGCATAAAAAAGATAACGTGAGCATTACTTACCATGCTTTGGGATTTCCAAAGTATTTTTTCTTATTTTATTTATATTTTAGGTTGGAAGACACAAATTATAAAAAAGACAATAACAACTAATACTTTTAAATACTTCAGATGTACGCCGACATAACATGAAAATTTTAGTTAATGAAGATTTAATGGTCAACCAATGTAATAAATAAAAATTATATTACCTAATTACAAATATGAATACAAACAAATCCCATCTCCCCATCTTTCAGGATTTTTAATTTTTAATACTGACAAAAATAAACAGGAAACTATTTTATAGATTATAATTTCATTATTTATAATTAAAAAATCCTAAAATTATTGTCATTTCACAGTAGATGTTCTCTTATAAACAATTTAAAAAAGTAGGAAATAAAAACAAAGAAGGAGTTTGATGCTTTAATAAATTATTATTGCAAAGTAAAAAATTTACCACTAAATCTACACAAGTATACTTACAATAAGTAAGTATATAGATAGACAGATAAAAGTGATTTATTTACGTAATTATCTTATTCATCTACATTATTTACAAAAAAAAAACCCAATACCGTGGCATGGATATACCGTCTGCCAGGAAGTTGGTCAACGTGCATGCCCGAAAAAAAAAAAAGAAAAAAAAAAAACTTTACATTTTAGATATATAACAATAAGTAACATAACATAAATTATATAGTAACAATCTGAACTGATGGAAATACTAATTATAAACAAAAACCAAAATATGGCTTCTCTGGCCCTGCCCTTACTAATTCTATTTAGTTGTAATTGAACTCAATTAGTAAAAAATGTCTATAATTTAAAGCGCATTTAATAAACAACTTATACCAGCACCTTACATTTAAAATCTCTATCAATTCCTCCTCTGTTAACCCACTTACTCCAAAATATGTTTTTTTATATGAATTTAAAACAGAACTACTAAATGAAGCATGTTTTCATCTTTCTTACTATTACAAATAGCACATGTATATACAATATCATTCATCCATTGTTTACAATTTAAATCGAAAAGCTCTCCTCTTGTCTGAAACACTGTCTGAATCAGTTCCATAGGGTTTTCATTGTTTATATAGCTATGAAGGAAATCAATTTTTTTTTTACAGCAAATGGTACTCAGCACCCATAACAGTTATCAGTAATTTTTGTTTTGATTTTAGAACAATATGTCTCGCTCCGTTTCCAAATATAACATATAGTTTGGAGTTTTCCTTGGTAGGCGGAAAAGCTCCTTTATAAACAACCTATGAATGCATTCCAGTTGTTGGAAATTATAGTATCCCAAGAATTGCGCACCATAGCTCACAACGGATTCTTCCACCGATTTAAAAAAAATCGTGTATTTCGCTGATAATGGAACATACTTACTACCGAACACATTACTCTAGAAACTATTTATAACCGACTTGGCCCTCTGAACATTTTCCTTAAAATGTTCATGTAGCAATAAATTATCAAAAATTGTCAATCCCAAATATTTAAACTTCCTCACTACCTTTATGTCCTCCCCCTTATACCTCCATTTATATTTTATTCTTGGCCTTCTCCCTATTGCTTGACTAAAAATCATTATTTTAGATTTTGACACATTCAGCTCTAGTTTCCATTTGTCTAACTACTCCTCCAATTTCTCTTAATTTTAAGGGTGAATCCGTAAACACTATCGCCTTCATTCTGACAGCGGCAGCCCGCACCGTTTGAGCAGCGAGCCCTTCAGTTTGGGTTGGCTTTTGCAGAGAGAGGACTGGGTTTCGTGTTAGAGAGGGTAATGCTTGCGATGTTCGCCTAGTTTTCAAACTTTCAGGTGCAAGAATTTTGTTCAACCGCTAATTTAGTGTATACAACGTATTATTTTTTTTTTTAACTTTCATTTATTTATTTGCATATATCTAACATAAGAGTGACAATCAGCAAAATTTGATGGCGATGAAAGATAAACATGGCATGCTAGGTATGAGGAAATATAGTACACAGCAGATCTCTTTTCGGTCTTGACTTGGTATCTAAATTCAGGAAAGAATGCCTTACATCCAACTCCTTTTTAGTCTTCTCCTAGTGGTCATGTCAGCCGTAGCCATATTGTTAATCAGTCTATTGTTATGTCCATGAAGGTTATTATGAAAACGGGAATTAAGAGTTCGTATGTGTTGGTCGATAGCTGGTTGTAAACCGGTATGTTGAGTTTTGTAGTTTACGTACCCTAGGAGCTTCTGTTATTAGTCTTGAAATTTTGGATTGAAAAGATTTCTGTATAATTTTTAGTTTTGACGATTTGGAAAACCGAAAATATAGTAATTTCAATCGTTTTTTTTAGATTCGTTCATTTCATTTTGATGTGTGAATGTTTTTATAAAAACTGATTTGGTTAATATTGTTGGAAAATGTTAATTCTTATTTTGGTAAAATCCTCTTTCGTTTATATTTTTTCTAAAAGCACTCATGCTCATCCGGATGTCCTTTTTTAAATGAGATGGTCGACGAACATAATAAAGAAGTGTGACAGCCATATCGTTAAATATCCCACCCCATTTGAATATGGGGCAGATAACCCAGTTTGATATTGTTCAGAAGTTGACTAAAGTTTGAAGTTGTTCTAGAATACGATAGGATAGGAGATCAAATTTTAGTCTTGTGAATGGCCCACCCTAGCCCACATGATAACGAAGCTGCAAATGCTCATTTATCTCTCAGCCCATCATAGATCACACTACTTCACAACACTATTTATCAGTCCTTCGCAGCTGTTGTTCAGTTCCGAATAATAATTCTCGAGTATTTTGGTCATAGAACTCAATATTTCTCAAAGCAATCAGCTTCTGAACAGACGTTCTATTTATTTGTAGTTAAGTTATTAATTAATTTAAATCTCTAGTCGAAATAAATTTTCTAATTGGATAAACTATTATAACACCAACAGTCATAAAATACCAATCAATAAATTTGTTGCTCAGTGGTAATTGAAAACCTGTTGCCCGTAGGTTTACTCTAAGGGAGAGTAGAAACTATTGATTCCTAGTCCTGATTCATCTTAAGTAAAGAAATTGGGCGTTCCAAAAATAGTTGACCGCGTCATTGAACTGTGTTCTTCTTGGATTAACCAACGCTACGGAAAATTAAACTAAACTCTTAAGAAATTATTGCGTTATAAGATCTTTCAGATCTGTGCCAGATTATTATACGCATTAACTTGCCGTTTTGAAAACTATAATAATCAATTAATATTAATACATTTATTAACTATATTAATACTCATTAATAATGAGTTACGTAGTTATGTATCGATTAGCAATTTATTTTGTTCCATCAAGGATGTGTAAATGTTTTTTAAATGAGTGTAAATATTTTTTCTCCGTTCATTATAAATGTAGTTTGTTAACAAAAAACACTGTGTGTAATAAACCATTCTAATTCTCTACGGATAAGAAAATCAGGTCGGTAAGGTTAAAGACTGAACCGCCTGCTAACATCACTGAATTTATCACTCCGCCAAAATTAATGATCTATAAAGGCGTTATAAGATCGGCCGTCCTTTATGGAGCTCCGATGTTAACAAATATATCGCCCAAGAATGGGGTGCTAAGGCGTATAGTAAGACATACTTACTACATATATTACTATGGAAAGCAAAAACAGACTTACTACATACCACACGGTTCTACACCGCACTGTGACCGATTCATTTCACGGAGCCATATCAAATTCTTTGATAGTCTCAAATACTGCAAAAATCCACTATTCCAGACATTAACACCAACAGGGCGGCAACATCGCTGGCAAAAACATGTTCAAAGCCTCAGACTAGACTCAGAAAAATTAACTGACTCGACTGATTCAAAACAACTATTGAGCCCCGTTCCTAGATAGTGATTCAAATTTTCCAATATCTCCAAAATTTCTCCTATTCTCTTTCACCTCTTAAAATGTATCCGATGCAGTATAGGAGATCCCTACTATCCCTATTTATACCCCTGAATGTCAACCCCGCAGCACATCCTATGGGCCTTAGAAAAAAAAAGAAATCAGATTATAAATAAATTAGTACATCGAAAAGTCGAAGTAATTTTAATGAAATTTGGAAACAACGGAGTTAGGTATTGAAATTCGTCCGAATTCGCTACATTCCTATAAAAAGGATATAACACTGCGAAACACTGGCAATCGAACAGTAAGTTCAGAAAAAAATCGCCACTCGCCACAACTAATCGCTCTTTCAACAACAAACATAGAGGAAAAGGAAACTTATGACTATACTGAGTTTTAAAAGACCTATAATATGATGTAAGAGTGGTTTCCATATCCGAGATGCTATATCGAAATGAGCTTTCCACTTGGAGATGGAATATATCTCCTGTGTACGATATCCATACAGTTATTGACGTTCGTGTCAAGCCTTCCTTAAGATGTCTCAATATACATACATCGGCCTCCACAATCGAAATATTAGTTTCGACTTTTTTTTTCAATAGGGAAATTTGGAGCATTAATCCTAGGCTAATTGGGCAAGATGTGTAAACGAAATCCTGACAGATGGCTCATGATCCCTTTGCGGCATATTTAGCTACTAAATCTTTTCATTTAGAACTGGGTCAACATTACTAAAATGTTTACGAACTGAAATAAATAATAAGCCGCTTTGAAAAAACAAACAAAAAAACCCTGCAATTGTTCTTACAATGACAATATTAGTACTTAAGGCATTTCTGTTTACGATCATAGTTTTAAAAACTAATACCAGAATAATTATACAGAAATAAACAGAATATTCACGTGTTTTTTATGAGTTCAGAAATATTTCATGGCAGTAGGCATTTCAGCCTATGAATCATGGAGAACAAGAACGATTTCCAAATCTATTTCGACCTGTTTAGGGATAGAAAATGGTGGGGTCTGTCATAGAAAATGTCAATAAATATTAACTTATATAAAGATGGTTATGACAATCAGAGTAATATGAGGATTTATTTCATATATCAAGCGTCTAGATAAATATTTAATTTAATTCATCAACGTATCATTAAGCCACTCGAAAAGTAATGTGGCTATTCAATAAAGCTAAGTTCTTTTTTAATAATTAATAATAAAATAATAATTACTTAATCTCTTACTGCCTAGCACAGCTGGGCAATGATAAAAGGAAATAATTGTATTTAACTAACTAGGATAGCAAATAAGACTTTTCTTATACGAATATGAATAATAGGGCAATAATCAGATAGGGATGAAAAAGCGTAAGATAAAGATCACTTGAAAATGAGCAAGGATAAGCGCGAAACGTTGAGATAAATTGTGAATTAAGTGATGAAGTATATGAGCTGTGGCGTTGCCGGCGGTTCGGACCCCCTTCCCTTCCCCCATAAATTGCAAAATACTTTTAATTTATTGTTATATGTAATATGATCAGAAATAATTTGTGCACCATATAAAAAATAATTTTATTAAATTTCTGGAAGAATTAAAAAAAAAGTTTTGTAAATTAGTAAAAAAAAAAATTATTCTCTTTGGAATAAATGCCAAAGTAATTGGACATCTATTTTATTTTTTACAAAGCTTTTAAATAATTAGTTACAAAAATGTTTTATTTCATTTCATTCAAAAAACACTCCAGATAAAATTATAATTATTAATAAAATATGGATTATTTACAGTGGTGAATACAAAAATATAGTTAAAAGAGAGGATAGATCGTTACCCTTTTTGTTCTCCCGCTCTAGAGAAAACTATTTATTCTACGGATTTCACTTTTATAATTTAAATTAGAGCAACTTTAAACTAAAAGAGTTTTATGCCTGTGTAATTGTGCAATCGATCCTGCCTTTGAAACAGCTGCATAGGTAAACCCGATGCCATGTCCATCCGAACAAAGAGCAAAGGTAGAGGGAAATATGCCAAAGTAAACGAAGTGACTACCTCGGGCAGGGCAGAGGATACATAGGGGATATAGAAATAAAACTAATGGAATCCTCAAAGCTACTCCTTTGTGCAACACACAACACAGAATATCCTATGGGATAGTCCTGTCCCGTTTCAAAATTTTCAAAATAGAGAAAAAAAGTACACTGAGAATTCTGTCCTTCAAATAAATATTTACTCCTGTCAAGAGTTTGTCTGACAACTATATATAGAAAATAATGGTCTGCTAGGCATGGAGAACGATAGTACCTAACAGAACCTCATCCCTCGCTTGAATCACTTACCATGGTTAGTAAGAAAGGGGGTCTCTCATCCAGCACCTTTTTTGTCACCTCCTTTTATTGATGGTTTAGCTTTCGCCATATTTCTTATAAGTCTGTTAGTATGTGGATGTAATTTATCGTTAAATCGTTGTCTTTACGGGTTATTTTACTGTCGGTAGGTATAAGTCACGCTGTAAAATTTTTTATTTGTTTAGTCACGTACCAAGGTGTTTTTTTTTTTTTATGAGTCGTACTATTTTTTATTGGAAAAGTTGAAGTGTTTGTAAGTGGGTCAATTTCAATATAGCGCATATCTGTGTATATATTGGGTTTAAGAATGCATGTGTATGCATTTAGTTACTGGTCCCTATTCATTTTTTTAGGATTTGGAAAAAATTGAGCAAAATAGTGCGAGTCGTTTGTTAAAGATCGTTTCCTTCATTTTAACATTAAAGAAACATTATTGTTATTAGGGAAAATTATTTATATTTAAAACCGGTAACTATTAATGTTTAAAAGCAAAAGCAAATCTATTAAAAATTCCTTACTTATTATAGAAAAAAAAATTCAAAATGATACGAGAAATGAGTCAAAGCGTTTACACTTGTCGGATCTGAAATAAACACTCATTAGAATGGTTCTAGCCAATTTTTGCTAGACAATCTTTTTTTTACTACTACTACTTTTTTACTACTTTTTTTTTTTTTACTTTCTTTTTTTTATTACTTTTTTACTCACTTATTACTCAAGAAATAATTTAAAGAAAGATTAACTACTATTTGGATACTGCACATCACTTAGTTCTAATATTCAGAGATTATTTAAATTAGACAAGTAAATTTTCCACTGCTCATATTCAAGTTAAGTTCTGAGATTTCAAACAACTTATATATATATATATATATATATATATATATATATATATATATATATATAAATTAACGTGTTTGAGACACAAAAAATAAAAAAAAAGAAAAGGTTTAAAGAAAAGCACACTCAGAGAGATCGGTTACAACTGGCTTTATTCAACAAGTAATCCTCTTTATATAAGATCTAGGAGTTGTTTACATTCATGAGAGGGATTAAGCTCTGTTATTACCCGGCTCTGGCTCTTAACTCCCCCCCTCCAGTTTCCAGACACTTTTGGAAACTTAAAAGGGTGACCAGTCCGAGCAATGAACATCATTTATCCCTGTACAACGTTACAGCTCCTAGGAACACTAAATCCAAAATCTAAATACATAACAATTTTCTTCTATAAAAACAACTGAAGTATTCAAAACATAAAACACAACTAAAGCACGACCACTGTTACACAACAATTTATACGCAAGCACTGAACTACAATAACAAAAAGCTAAGAGATACAATAAAAATAGAAATAAAACAAAAATACACTCTTGTTTACAATATTTCCTCCGGTTGCACAGGCGAAGGCACTCCAGACCCCAAAGGAAACTTCAATTGCTCAATGTGGACTGTCCGCCGCCTCTTAGGGTCTCCAATACTTTCGATTGTTACCACGTTATGTTCGCGTATTACGACGACGCGGAATGGCCCCTCGTATCTCCGCGGTTCTTTTCCCCTATTCGATCCAATCCGCCGGTATACTAGTGACCCAATCTTTACCTCTCCGCAATCCCGTACCCTTGCGTTTTCCTTAGCTACCCTGGTTCGTTTTTCTTTGATTATTCTTTTCCGCGCTTTTTCCCACGACTCCCGCAATCGGACTTGGTTTGCCATGATTTCCCTGGCGTTCTTAATGTCCCCTATCGTCGCCTCACAATCCCTACTGGGCCCTCGAACCCCAAATAGTACTTCGAATGGCGCAAACCCGGTAACTGAATGGATTGAATGATTGTACGCTGCAATCGCCTTCCGCATCGCTATGTCCGGGGTCCACCCCTGTTCCACGTGATACACTCTGAGGTGGTCGCTTAGGGTGCTATGTAACCGTTCTACTCCTCCCCTGCTCTTCGGGTGTCCTGGAGTGTTAAAGTGCCACCTGACTTCTAATTTTCGCATTTCTTCGCTCAGGATCGCGTTGTCGAACTCTCTCCCTTTATCGGATGTTATGCGGTCGGGTACTCCGTAAAACATAAACCAGGTCTGTAAAGCTAGTAGCACCGATTCCGCCGCTTTGCTTTGTATGAGATGAGCCATCGCCACTTTGCTGAACACGTCTATAGCCGTCATCCATGTAAATCCCTTCCACGTGAACGTGTCCACTTGAAGATCACGGAGTGGTAATGTACCTGTTGGCGTCTCTTCTTGTACTGCTTGCGGTGGGTGGCGATCGTACTTAGTAGTCATGCAGACCTCGCATGCTCCGATGATTTCTTGAATGGTCTGCCGCATCCCTGCCCAATAGTACCGTCTCTTAAGTGCTTGTAGCGTTTCGCTGACCCCTCGGTGGTTGGTCTTCCCCTGATGGTACGCCCCGGTTAACTCCTTCTGCCGTTCGACGTCTCTGATGGTTTCAACCATTAGCCCACATCGAATGAAGACTCGATCTGGAATTTGGTCCGTCTTGCACACCTGTTTGATTTTGTCCCAGACTGTAGCGTTACCCACATATATGTGGTGTGTCTGACCCGGTTTAGACGCGTCTTTTAGTGCTTTGCAGACAAGATCTAATCGTACCCCTGGTTGTGACGAAATAACATTTATGCGTGACCTCCCGTAACGCAAGTACTCAATCGTAAGCATACCCGACGTCTTTGTCTTCCAAATTACCTGGCGCGATTTATCATTAATGATCTCGTCAACTTCCTCTATATCCTGTGGTCCCTCATCTGTAGAACTGTCTCTGGGTGATGACGTCTCTTCTCTCTCTACCTCTGTCATAGCCTGCTCTCCTTCGCCTTCTGGTGACCAATCCTGTAGGAATTGTCGGATGTCCCTTGATGGCCCCGCTATGTCCTCTTCTATGGCATTCACCATCAGTGCCCGCGACAACCAGTCGGCGACGACATTTTCTTTGCCAGGTTTGTAGACGACGTCCATGGAATACTGACTTAATCTCTCTTTCCATCGTGCAACTCGCGCCGACGACTCTTTCAACTGTCCAACCCACTGTAGCGGTCTGTGATCAGTCTGGACCCTAAATCTCCTTCCGAATAAGTATGGCCGAAAATGGTCAATCGCCCAAACGATGCCTAACAGCTCCCTCTCGAGCGCGCTATATCTTGCTTCGGCATCTGATAGTCTTCTACTCGCGTATGCTATGGGCCGTTCCCCGCGGTCATTCTCCTGGGATAACACTGCACCCAAGGCATACTCACTAGCATCTGTGGTCACCGTAAATTGCTTATTGAAATCTGGGAATGCTAGAACAGGTTCATCCTTCAGGTGCTCCATACATTTTTTCAGGTTGTCCTCCATACTAGGTGTGACGACTAACCGCGCTCCCTTTTTCAGTAAATTATTGATAGGTACCAAGTAACGCGCCATGTCCGGTACGAACCGTCGATAATAGTTCAAGGCCCCCAGAAGTCTCCTTATGCCTTTTACATCCCGGGGTATTGCCATCCTGGTAATCGCCTCCACTTTGGACCTATCCGGCTTAACCCCTTTTCGTGATACCGTGTGCCCTAAAAAATTTATTTCGGCCAAACCCAAAACAGATTTCTCTGGAGAAAGTTTCAAACCGAATTCCCTTACCCTCGCGAATACTTGTCTCAGGTGCTACTTATGTTCCTCCTCCGATTTACTGAATACCAGAAGATCATCCATGTAGACCTGGCATATCCCTTCGTCGATACCCCTGAGGAATTCATCCATTAACCTTTGAAACGTGAGGGGCGCATTCTTCAGTCCGAATGGCATTCTCGTGAACTCATAGTGTCCCCGTTCAAACGTGAAGGCCGTTTTTGCCTGATCTCTGGGATGAATTTTGATCTGGTGATACCCTGCCTTTAGGTCTAACGTACTGAATATGGTAGCCCCGCTAAGTCTGTCTATTATGTCCTCGAACCTGGGAATCGGATAGGCTTCGTCCTTCGTATTTTCGTTTAACTGACGAAAGTCCACGACTACTCTATATTTCTCTTGCCCCGTCGTACTCTTCTTCTTCACTGCCCACAGGGGACTATTAAACGGGGACGAACTATTAATTATGATTCCCTGCCGCTTCAACTCCTCCAACTCTTCCCGGATGTGTTGCCTCAGCGCTTGGGGATACCGTTTTTCCTTTACGTATGTAATTTTTTCTTGTTTCAACGGAATTTCGTGCACTGTCTTTCCCGTGACACCTAATATCTCCCCTTCCTTGTAAAAGATGTCCCGAAATTCGTTTTGCAATAGGTTTCTCCACTCTACCACCCTATTTACAGCCCCCACCCGAGAGCCTCTAACAGCGCGGTGACACGTGTATGACCTGCCTCCTATTTCGACATACCACCTGCCCTGTTTATTTTCCACCTTAGCGCCTACCCTCTCTAACAGGTCGCACCCAACTATAGCCTGATATTCCCTCGGCATGCTCTCTACTACATGCACTTGTATTCGCGCTCCCGTTTTCCCCCACTCGCTCAATCCCATGTCCGCCTCACCCATCACCTTACACGGCCCGCCTAAGGTTACCAGCCTACACTTGCATTTCCGGATCTGAAGTGCCCCCCCCTTGCCACACAAACTCTCCGCCGCTATTTTCGACAGCAGGGTGCTCGAGATCCCTGTGTCCACAAGGCACTTCACTTCACTGTTTGTTTTAATAATAGGCAACCAATTCTTTGACTCACCTGCTACATTGTTGATGACGCAAGCTCGGTCGCCTCTCTGCGAGCACCCGCCTCATACAGTCGTCTGCTTCCTCCTCACCGTTGTCGTCTGCCGCTGTCCGCGATGCTGCACTACCTTGCGTTGTCGGTTCCAGCCACTGCTCAAGCTGCCTTCACCACCACTGCTTCCTGGTTCCTCCTCCGTCTCTGAAGATCCCGATATGCTGGATGTGTCCCTGGGAGTTCCACTTCGTCTGGACGAGTACCTTCTTTTTCGGACCTCCTGCGCATTCACTTCCATCGGCTCTCCTTGATAACCCTCTTTCCTGCGATAGACGTATGGACATTGTCTTGCAAAATGACCCTCCGTTCCGCACTCGTAACATCTGGATCGTGGACATTGGGCTACCAGATGGCCCACCCTGCCGCACCCGTGGCACTTCCTCTCATCCTTCCTAGGTCCATTCTTTGATTTCGGCTGCCAAGTCTTCTTCTCCGTCGTGGACAGTTTTTCTCTGATAAATGCCCTTCTCCACGGAGTCGCAGAAGTTCTCGGTCGATTGGCGGGAACCTTAGTCCATTCGGGCTCATCCACCTCCATCCTGTTACTCTCTTCTTCTCGAGCCCCCGTATCGACAAGGGCCTGGGTGCACTCGAGAAACGTCTTCTCGGCGGGAAATCCTTCCTTTTTTCCTATCTGCCTTGCTAGCTGTACCTTCCACACTGTGGACAGAAACAACATGCGAGCATCTGTTTCCTCCGTGGATATGATCTCCCTCATCTTTGCATTCAGTTTTTGGTATCGCTGTAGCATGATTGCCGCGAACTGCCCCGGTGTCTGCCTGCCTTGCCTCCTTTCACAGAACATCTGGAAAATATCCTCCTCGATCGTCCATCTTCCTCCTCCGTACACCTTTTTCAGCCTCTCTTTCACTATTTCCCAAGAGGTTTCTTCGTCCGCTTGAATTTGGTTCAGAATACTTCTTCTGACTCTTCCGATGAGGTTCGCTCTTAGTGACTCGGCATCGCGCGGGTCCAATAAATTTTCGGCTTCTTTCGCAGCTAGCCTTGTTGTGAAACGGTCGCCTCCTTTGATGAAGTGGTTCAGCTCGCCTAATTCGCCAGTGAACTCCCTCAAGCTGGAAACATCCTTCCGCAGCTCCTGAGCTGTCGCCACCTTGACCTTTATCCAGGCCAACGCGTTATTTCCGTTATCTCCTGACAGGTTCAGTGTAGCGGGTCTCACGATGCTATTACCGACGCCGTCCGTCATTCTTGTTCAGTATTTGAACAATGCGTAAGCAAAAGCAAAAAAAAACTAGGCCAAAAAAAATTCAATCAGCTTCTGTTCTATACCGGCCGGTCCCGGGTTTCGGCACCAATTAACGTGTTTGAGACACAAAAAATAAAAAAAAAGAAAAGGTTTAAAGAAAAGCACACTCAGAGAGATCGGTTACAACTGACTTTATTCAACAAGTAATCCTCTTTATATAAGATCTAGGAGTTGTTTACATTCATGAGAGGGATTAAGCTCTG
Source organism: Rhaphigaster nebulosa (assembly GCA_948150685.1). Classification (NCBI taxonomy): domain Eukaryota; kingdom Metazoa; phylum Arthropoda; class Insecta; order Hemiptera; family Pentatomidae; genus Rhaphigaster; species Rhaphigaster nebulosa. Next base: position 87,884,130 of record OX411310.1, read on the forward strand.
TTATTACCCGGCTCTGGCTCTTAACTTATATATATATATATATATATATATATATATATATATATATATATATATATATATATATATATATATGTCTTGGTAGCTTGTGTTATAAAATTAAATAAACTAATAATAATAATATAATTTTTTCTCTTACCCCATAAATTTCATGAAAGAGTAGAGTATTTGATTAAATATTAAAGCACTATCCAAGCAAACGAATTGTGCGAATAATAGGTACGAAATAAAAAACAAGAGACATCAAATTACAGCAATACCCAATCCCCAATTTAAAGTTATGTAAATACTATTAATTGGGTGCGTTGAATCATAATAAACCTTTTAGCAATGGAGATCAAGCAAATTATTTAATATTTACTTTTTGTTAATTACAAAAAATATGTTTATACTAATTTTAAAATAACGACTTGATTTTACAATACTATAATACTTAATAGTTCCAAAAATCTCATGTTTGCGAGAGAAAATCTCAAATTAATTAATTACATAAAAGTACATTTACGGCAAAAAGCTTTTAACATGGAGATAAAAGATAAGCATTTTCCTCTTTCATGATTGTTCCTAACTATCTATTTCTATTCGTTGTATACGGCACCTATAAAAATGTCAAGTAAATAAACATTTCTTAAAATGTATGTTATTTCCTCTGTTACAGACGCTTAACTACATGTTCTTTTATATTTAATCATTTACCAGTCAATATTTCTTTACGACTAAGTTACAGTTACAGGAAGAAAATACACCAGAATGGTTCTGTGGTTACCTTGGACAACCTATCCATTTTGTATATTTACAATACGCTCATGGAAGTATCGAAATCTTTAAAAATTCAAAACAAAATATAAAATACATACAGTGAATAACTATAGTTTTCACAATAAATGTTATACTAAACTAAAAAAATGAATATTAAAGTCACTTTTATAGCTTTTTATCACAATGATTAGTTGGAATGAAAAAATTCAAAATCAAACAAGTAAGCCGCACGGGGCCAGACAAAGTAATAAAAAACGTAAATAAAGTATTAAAAAATAAAAGTATTAAAAAATAAAGTATAAAAAACAAAAATGTTGTTCCGTTTGGATTTTTATAGAAAAAAAGAGTAACTTATTTTAAAAACTAAAGTAGATATTGATAAGAATAGTAATACTCATAAAACACACACCAATTTCATGTGACCTGTAGCTGAACTGAAGGGTGGTCCATTGTACAAAGCGGGAGGACTAATTTGTAGAATTACGATTTGTCATTTAAGACGAAAATCCGTGGGAAAATACTTCCGTGCATAGGGAAAATCAATAGAGAGGCGGTAATGACAGCAAACGCCAGGGACAAAGATTGAATTAAATAGAATAAAAAGATTCAAAAGCATTCAGTTTTGTACAGTGCACACCATCAACTTTTGGTGATAGAATTTATTTTTGGGTTATTTAGATGTAATTGTGTGTTTAGCCAAAAAAAAAAAAGTTTTCAGGGACATGTGGGGGTAATGATAATTGAGATGTTTAAAATTCAACAAAAAGTTGATCATTTTGTGAAAACTCATAGTTTTTGTATTCGGCAATGGATCGGGAAGCAAAATGAAAATAATGGGACAAAAAAACTAACTTTATATTCATCATCTGAAAGTAATGTACCAGGGACACGATTTTTTACTTTTTATGAGAATCGTCCATATAATAGAACTTATCGATGAATCTCAAAAATGTAACAATGTGGTTTTGTTGAAGTAAAAATGTTGTATACTATTAAATCAGGTATTTATTTTTTTACGAAAATAATGTATATATATAACAAAAATATATAAAATGCGATGGAAATAGAAAAAAAATGTTTTATGACAAAAGAATCTTCTGCGAGACACAGTTGGACATCTGTCAAATCCATATATACTCATATTTCTTGAAGTTTCGGTAGAAGAGGTATCTAGATATGTAGCATTATACCATAAAAACATGTCGGATCCGGGATAAAAGAAAATTGGCATTAAAAGGGAAGAGGAGGTCGCACCGAAGGCTGACAGGAAGATAGGCCAGCCCTAAAAGGGGATGATCACAGATTCACAGTTATCGGGAAATGTGGACAGCAAATAAACCTCTTCTAAAGGTTTCTGAACCCCCTTTGAGCGCTAAGGCTGTAAATCTAAAACGGCACAAAGACGAGGCTGTTCCAAAAGGCTTTCGATTCTGTCTGGTTCAGTTCTGTCCTGGAATGAATGGATTTAAATCACTTTCTACCTTATTTAGTTTATAATTTAAACGTGGAACCATGTAGCCTATCGAACATACTTATCACGTATCGATGTTAGAGATACACCTTAAGCCAAAATGCCTACTGGTCAGGTGTAAAATCTTTTCAGAAAATACTCTTCTGTTATAGTCAGGTCGGTTTTGCGAAATAGTATAATCGTAGCGCCTGCCGGAGTCGAGAAAAAAAATAGTTATCTCGCTGAATATATGAGCTTTATTTAATATATGTAAACTTTATAGGCCTAAGCATCACAATATTTCGGAACCACTCGGGATTATAACCCGCTAAGCCTGCTAAATAAGCAACAAAACATTGCATACAGATTTACACATACTTACTGTTAAAGCTTCAAACTTACTGTTCATGCTTCTTACGAAAGATTTCACGTTACAACATACTGAATAGAGCGACGAAGGACTTTGGCATGATTACTATAAGGCGGCTGGAAAAGAGCTGGCTAAGAGATCTACCTCTGTAAAATACAATTGTATTTAGAGTTAGGAGTAGCTGGTGATGTAAGCCGGCCTCGTGCAAGTTATATTCATATTGCACTCGGTTATTTCCGCGATTTCAGTTACAGATGGATTGTTTTCATATTTTACGTAATATGTTTGAAAAAATACATGATGCTTATGAAAAAAAAAATCCCTTTTTTTCCCACCTATAGGTACAACAGGTATATCATGCAACATAAAAACTATCTAAGAATCTTATTGTTCCCAACATAAAACTACCAATGATAAAGTATGAAAGGTATAGTAATAGGTCAACAATTTTATTTATTATTATTTTTATTTTTTTAAACTGTTTTAATATTCTCCAACTTCCCCACATGTTTTACTACGAACAACTGGTTTTCAATCAAACGAACAAAGAGATCTTGTTCAAATGGTAATTTAAAAAAAAAATTACAATCTGCTCGAACATAATAAAAGAATATTGAATATGATAGATCATATTGAATATTCTACTATCTTGAATCCTTATTGTTATGGTTGTCTCAGGGCAGCATCTTTTTATTTATTAATTTTTGAATTTTTTTTATTTAATTTTTCAGGGCAGATGTTTGCTGTACAATTATTATAAATCCCCAACAAACATATCTTTAATACAATTTATTCGTAAAACTATCGAAAAATTGTGTTCATTATATCAAATACAAAGACTTACATAGAATTAAAATGGTTTTTCGATAGTTATAGGAATATATATTAATGATATGTTTGTTGGGATTTACAATAATTGTGCAGGAAACATCTGCACAGGAAAATTAAGTAAAAAAATTTAAAAAATAAGTAAATAAAAAGATGTATTCCTTATGACAAGATTCATAAGGGGGGGGGGGTTCAAGATTATCTAACAAAATATATAATTTATGTCAACCTTGAATGGAATTAAATTAAACTTCCATCGAATCTCCACTTCATAGAAATAATTAAGGTCATAATGTATTTTAGCTGAATAAGACTCATTTTCCTCTATAGAGGCAGCGAATTACCAACTAATGAACAGTGAATGAGAGAAAAAAGTCACATAAAACTTTGGAGTAATAGAGCACACATAGGAGTCATTAAGGCCCATAGGAAGGAGTATTCCAAGGCTAATGGCTTTCAGAATCTAGAAAAACCACTTCATCAGTAATTAAAGGTAACGGACACATTTAGCCCATTGTGAAATAATTAATGATCACTAGGCAATTTTAATTGCTAGCAATCAAATTAAAACGAGTAATTAAAACAAAATTCTAAAATTATTGCATTCTATCCTTAATAGAGCAAAAACAAAACCATATTAATAATTTTGGTTTAAATTAATTATTATAATATCCTATGATGTATAGAAAACTAATAATGAACTGAACAACGGTTTTAGAAAGAAAAGAAAACCAGTTTTAATCTAATGTTCTCCTGAACATTATCTCTTGGTGATTTTATATATATATACAATTTCAGATCCTCTACAGGCTGACAGTATTTTAAATAATTATGAATAAGTATTTAGTTTTATTCATTTTATTATTGGTTTTACTTTTTCGTTTAATCTAGGAGAACATTTTGATCTAATCTTTAATTTGTTGTTTTTTTGTATATATAAATGAAGTATGATTTTTGTATATTGAAACCATGTGACAATCTGGTTTACTCTTTGTCCTTAAATGTGGCAGATGGTAATGCTACAAAATAACATAAAGATGAAAAAAAAAAATAGAAATGAATAGTGTCATTGTATTCAGATTAAATGCTAAGCGAGACTACAGATGACCGCAGATGTTGAAACCAAACGTGTTTGATATGAGTGCCTTCTGATGAAATAATAGTTCCTAGAAATCAGGAGATTAAAAGATAAACCTGGAAATGATAGTTCCATTTACCCATTTCATCTGTGATATTTTAGCTATGTAATGTGAATTTTATTTAGAAATTCATAACATATTATCATTTTTTTAAATATTTTTTTATATTTGGTATTTGGTATTTAATAATTCATCATACGACGATGGGAATGGATTAAATGGCATTTAAAGGAAGCAAAATTAGACAGCAATTGCGGTGGTGTTCAACTAAAAGTCATCTCAAATTGGTATAGTATAATAAAATATAGGTATTTATAATGATCTAGTTAAGACCTATACTCATCGTGTTCTAATCAAAGAATTATAATTCATCGTTAGCTTATCAGTATTATTCTTTATTTTATTTATGAATAGCTCCATCTGCCACAATCAAGGACGAAGCTTAAAAGAGACCGTCACATGGTCACATTCATACTATATTTACAGGAACAAAAAAACAAATTAAAGATATATCTATAAAAATAGAAGAAAATGTTCTCGTAGATATAACGGAAAAGTAAAACTAATAATAAAATGAAAAAAAAAACTAAAGACTCATTCATAATTATTTAAAATATTTATAGCATGTACATGATCTGAGCTTGCGTTTCACCCCATAAGTGGTAAAGGATGCCTCGAAGAGATCCCTGCACTCTCATTTCTTTCGTTTTTGAAAGCAAGAGGGAACAGAGCGTAGTGTCCCTACACGACGGGTTTTTTTCTGTCCTCGACAGGTCTCTTGGAACGCCAACGGACGGTTTTCACCCGTACACGATCGGTTTAGAATGGCGTGTCGGAGCTGATCGTGTAGGGCCACCGTATTGGTTCGACAATTATGTAATTCTTCTGCCGTGAAAATCTTCGAAACTTGAAATTGTGATACCTATTAGCAGATTTTATCTAGGAGTCATCTAACAATGAAAGAACAGATTACAGGGAATAACGTCAGACCATGGCGAAATACTTCCAAGAAGCAAAATTGTATTTATAAGCCAGCCTTGGGCCATTTTTTAGCACCAGTAATCAAGAAAAAATTACTTCTTTACGATTTTTCACTTCTGAATTACATAACTTACATAACTTCATAAATGCTCCGTGGCAGAATTTTAATGCCAACAGAGTTTAAAGCATAGTATTGCATCTTGCATGACTTCGGAAGATTCTTTCTAGTTGCCTTTTTTAACGGGCTTCTGGCTTTTTTGGCAAGGGCAACGAATACCAAAACTAATCTTGATTAGATGATTAGAGATTCATTCCTGATTCTGAGTAGTCATTGTTTTACTTTCCCTAACCAATATATGAAATATATAGTAAGGGGAAGTATAGCGGTCATGAAAAATTTCTAAATCGACTTTTTTAACGAAAATACGCGTTTTAAAGTCCGCTGAGTCCTAATAGCCAAGTATCGCAAAATGATCTGATGTATGTTAACTGCCTAGCTCAAAAATGAAAAGTTGTATGAAAGTTAAATTACTTATTTAAGGTAGGTATGTGCCTGGGATCATAAAGCAACTTTTAATAAACGTAAAATCGGTTATATCGAGCGGCACTTCCGATATGCTGTATTATCGCTAATAATGGTCCGATTTAGATTTTTAACAATTTGTTTTTTAGATTATTTTATTACCTTTCATTTGATTCCATTTATAATTTATTTATAACGGCACCAACAATTTTGATTCAATTCGATAAATCAATGTGCAATTAAATGGTCTTAAAATATCCTCACTGAAATAGTCCGACAGGGCTTAAATGTAGATTTCCAAAATGGCTTCCTCTAAAGTACCTTTAATTTCATTTATTTGAATAAATCAGCCGTCTCCCACCGGCACTCGTAATAAAAATGAACAAAGACCAACTATGAAAAAAATTGATAATCAAGTCATGGAGGAAAAAGAAGAAATATTTTTCCATGTTGAAAAGGAATTGCCGAAAATAAAAGTAGTAAATCAGAACAGATTAAATATGTTGGAAAACATATGGTATGCAATTAATTGTTTTAAATATATATGATGTACCATTTATAATTTATAATTTCCCTTACCTATATATACAAATTTAGTAAGGAGAAATATATCCATCGTTAATAAATAAATTTCTGTTTTGGAATAAGCAAAGATTATCTGTGATTTATGTTTAAAGAAGTCGGCTACACCGTAGACAGAACAATAATTCATTTTGTATGGTTACGAATACATACCTAACAGATTATCTATTAACAAAAAGACATTGATTATAAAGTTTCGTTTTATTATACCTTGACAAACAAAAAATATATACTGCACAAAATTGTCGTACTATTATTGTTTAAAAACTGCATTATAGTACGTTGAGAGAGAAGACGTAAAGCAGTACGTGTTACTGAAAATATTTCAAGTTGGTAGTGTTTACGTGAATTCTTTAAAATTATTTTTTAAATTATAGATTATTATTATAGCGTGGTAAGGAAAATTTGTGTGATGTGCGCACCGCACCAGATTTATTAATTCTGTTATCAATACTTGAGAGGGAAACATCTACAGCTGCTGCTGTTACATGGGAATATCAGCGCGTTGGGTGACGATCACAAAGCGACCGGTTCGGAGCGATGTGAATTCGATTCTCATCTGTATTAATTCGCATTTATTTCGTGAGGGTTCCACTATGACTAGTACAGGGCGCCAACCTCCCGGTACCCGTCATGGGCTCATATCATAATGTACAAAAGTTTATAATTTTAAGAAAAACATTACTTAAACTATATATTTAAACTATTATTCGCCTTGAAGAAATTTATAATTTATATTTATAAGTGAAAGCAGGCTAAATACAATAAATTAAAATGCCCCCCCCCCCTTGCTTAACGTAGAACGTAAAACTCTCGTTTCTATAGCTGTTCAAAAATTAACTAAGATCATACAATGCAAAAATAAGGAGTCAAGAAAATCGTTGACAAAGAGTAATTGGGCCTTATGAATTTTTCCTTAGAAACACGGGACTAGAAAGCATCCTAATAAATATTAAACGACAATCGGGAAAATGGTACAATGAACCCTTTCCCTAGCTATTCTCTCATAATGATCTCAGTCATTCGGAGCTACAGCTAAGCTGAAAGTTGTAAGACGAAGACTCCTGTAACCGTGTAAGTTGAGACGCTTTACGAGAGCCCCTACAATTCCATCCGGGCAAAATATCTTCCTGGATAACCACTTCGGCGGTCCCACCAGTTTCGGCTATCCTCTACAGCCCATATCAAACTCGATAAAAATTCACGCCCCTTCTCCTGAAGCCATAAACAACTCTTATGGTGGTAGAAATGTCGAGAGCAGGTCCTATGTTATTACGGTCCTCTTGTCCTACATACCAAACGAAAGAGAAAAACCTACCATCCTTGAGTACAGTTTTCCTACAAAGTCTATAGATTTAACACCAATAATTAACTTCATAATTAATAATGATTTATTAGAAGTAAATAAAATGTAGACCAATAATACACATGCAAAGTAAGCAAAGTATAGCAAATGGGTCGTCTACGCCTCTCGTATCCATGCATGTCAACGTCGTTTTTTGAAAAAGGCTTAAGTCACAGAAATTCGAAAGGTTCCAATTTATTATGTGGTATAAATATCCATCAATTTTTCGCTCACGATATATTGAGAAATTAAAATCTACTCTAAAAATTGACAATTGATTACGTAAGTACCAAATACTGACGACTCTCAATCGTCACTCTGGCCTTGAACAGTGCTAAAATTCTTAAAAATATATTGTAATTATAAAGGGTTTGCCACTTTGATAAACTCAAGAAAATCTATTATGAAAATCGCCAACTTAATCATTAGAAAATACAATACAATCTTTAAAGGGGGACTTGTAATAGTATTAGGAATAGTAACAACCATTAGTAACATAAAATAACTAACCATTTCTGTAAAAAACAAAGCACACTAGATATAGATATACACTGAGAGTCATTTTGTCATTTTACACAGGCACGGTAGAGATACTTCATTTGAATTTCAAACAGTTCACCTGTTCGCCAGATTACATTCTAATTAACCATGAGGTATTGCCACTGGATAAAACGTTTAATTTCCACTAATCTCCTGACCCTGATTCAGGAATCAAATGCCGTTAAAACTCATTAATCTTCTCACTAATGTCAGGGCCCTGAAGATAACAATTGTGTTACTAATTCATAATTCTTAAATATCTGATTCCATAGTCTACACCACGAAACTTGTCCTCCAGTTTGTTTTAAATTAATAACGAAATACTATAAAACAGCACATGCGAAGAGAAAAGGTAACCGACAATAAAGGTAACGACGTTGTTAATTACCATTCACTCAGTCCGAGACTATGTATGTATAATTATTTACTAAAACCCATATGAAGTTGCCTTTGCCAAATTTAAGGACTTACCAAAATTGTTAGAACATTTCAATCAAAAATACTGAGACTTGTGACGAATGTAACAACCATACATATCAAACATTACCGTGCATACTCAAATTCGATTATATTCCCGCATTCCTGAAATAACATCTCTGAATAAATTAAAATAAAGAACAAAAAGGAGTTGGATGGAGTACATCCTATCTAAGACATAATTAGAATTTCGAGTTTGGCTAGTAGAATTGGTTACGATCTCACATCTCATGGCATCACCCACTTGCAGTGCATTTGCTGATCATGCTGTTCTGCGTAGGTGCGAATGTTATTAATAACTTTTAAAATTAAGCAATAACTAAACGAATCGAAAGCTTACGATACACAAAACCAACAACAATCATTGAAAATAAAAGTAATCTGCTCAACCTAACTATTTACCAGATCCTAATTTCCCACTGCGGTCAGATTTTCTCCAGCTGTCACTGTCTTGTTCTATTCACGAACAAGTATCAAGTTTCTCCAGACCTTGCCAATTTATTCCCGTTCCCTTAAGAGCAAAATGCAATAAACCAATACTGTCCAAGGATAAGGATAAATTTTTCCCAAGTTGTGCGAAACAACTAGTGAAAACATTATACACACATACATATATATATATATATATATATATATATATATATATATATATATATATATATATATATATATATATATATATTTCAACGCCTGTTAATGAGAAACATAATCTATTTAATTATATTTTAAATAATCTGTTTTTTTTTTATTTTTAACAATTTATACCTAATTCAGAATAAATAAGAGCTTAAGGGAAAAATGCTATGACCATTGCTATGTTTGGGTAAGAAAATCGATGTTAGTATAATTTATAAAGGTATACCTTCGAAATTATATCCTTACAATCCTTTAAAAAAAAGCAAGGTTTACCCAACCCATTACTTTCATGTAAATCCCTTGTTTTTTGAAAATATAGATTTAGGGTGTATGATCAACGAAACGTAATCCTCTACTTGTTTTTAGAAATATCAGCTACTTCATATCCAAGGACCTACTCACTTTTCTCATGTAACATCATCGTTGTTGATAGTGAGGAAAACAGAGATCAGGAACGTACGATTCACATATTAGTTGCAAGGCTAAAAAGCTAGTCGAAAACTATGGCCACAAGGATGTATGTAATAAATTACATTATATTTTAAAATATATATTCTGAATAACTATAATAATAAATAGTATATTTTCCACAACTGTTATACTCGAAACAGCGAAATAAAATATATAAATAAATAAAATATTCAATCGATGCAGTAATATATATATATATATATATATATATATATATATATATATATATATATATATATATATATATAGGTATATACATTTAATATTTTTTTAAATATAATTTATATCATTAGGAATTAAGAATAAAAAAGAGAGATTTTTAAAGGAGTGTCATGCACAAACAATATTTCAACCACCTTCCCCAAAGGCAAGCCACGAAGGCAACACAATAATCATAATATAACATAAAAATTCTATATATACGCTATAACTACATCTAATAAAACTACACCACTATTTCAAACATTGGATAATAAAAATTGACCATCGCAAATATCAATACGTCACATTTACTTTTCGAATCTTGCCCTCCAATTTACTTCACCGATTTTAAATCCAATGGACAACCATGGTGTAACAGGTAGGGCTAATATTTGATAGAAAAATGGCTAGTGGTTCCAGTGGTTGTTCTGCTTTTATTGGGCAGATGTAAATATAATAGTAACAGAGAAAAATAAAAAAACCTAAAGTAATTGTGATTTTAGCAATTATTATTTAAAATAGCATTTCAATAAATCACTTGTATTTAATAAGATAAATAGAAGCATAAGAAGAAGATGAAAAAATTAGAAATAAAAACAAAAGCGAATCAAAAAATATTTGAATAAAGTCGTAGATTAAAGAAATACCTGGGAAAATTAAATGTTTCTAAAGCGTTGCGGCCGATAACAGGAACGTATAATGTTAAAATCTAGTAAGGTCTAATTTTGTTCTGTAATCTACTCTTGCTAAACTAGCACGCCCGCTCAGATTATCCCGATTCCATCCCCAAGGATATGGATCCCTAAATTAAATTTCCCAAGGGTAGAAGGTCATCACGATAACCTAAACAATAGGTAAGAGCAAATCTTCAATTATCTATAAAGGTTGCTCATCGGTTTAGGGAAATGGAATAACCTAATTCAGAACAGGTAGACAATCAAGCATGCGGATCTGTCCATTTCAAGTGGACCAAGTGATGTAGCTTGACCACTTTCCTCCATTATTGATAGTGTCCAAAAATAATAATTTTAATTTTTTACCTTAGCTACAATGGCAGCCATTTTTGTATTACAAAACATACTGTTTCTTGCATTTGTTGGGGTTAACGTTAATTTATATTAATAAGAACTGGAATAGCCTAGGTCGATGAACCAAAAACCATTTCATCCAGATAATAACGGTCTGAATATTTTGGGAGTGTATAGCAGATACCTTTGTGTTCTGAATTAAAAAAATATCAACCTTTGGATTGGCTTCCTTTTAAAGAAACTTTCTTCCTAATTTCATAAACATACAAATTTCGACGTCTTGTATCACTGTTGGAACAAACTTTACAAATCTGAAATTGTTACAAATAAATCTTCCCTATTGTGTGTTCTGCTTTTGTCTGAATTTCATTTAATTTATAAATTTTATTTATAAGTCAAGTTTTTAGGGTCTTGATCATTGGAACTTACAAAAAATCGAAATGACGCCTTTTATATCTGTTGGAATATACTTTAAAAATCTGGATTTTTACCGATTATTCCTTTAGTGTCTTTATATTTCAATCTACATTTCATGTTTGATATTTATCCACAAGCCAAGCTTTTAGGACATCCATTATTGCAAATTAAAAAAAAAATTCAAATTTTGACGCCTTTCATACTTGATAGTAAGAAATTTTTAAATATAAACTGTTTATTGTGTTATACTGTTGTATTAATTTAATGTTTGATCTTTATCTACAAGTTAAGTTTTTAAGACCTTAAAATCAAACAAAATATATATTTTCAGCATTCAACGACGATGAATGTAATTACTACTAATAGATTACTACAGTAGCGGATCTAGACCTTGTGGTGTCCTGGGCTATACGATAAAGCGGAGCTCCAATGGTTTGGACGGAGGACTACAGGAATGAGGAGTTTGAGGGTAGGGAGGGTTTAAATTGACTTGTAGATAAATCTCAAATATGAAAATTATGTAGCAGAAGAGAGGTTAAAATTGTCAGGTATTTAAAGTTTGTTTCAACCGACATACCAGTTTCATGTTTCATCCACTATTACCTGTTCTTGGTAATAGAAGTTAATGTAAATCCCTACGAATGTAAGAAACAGCATGTTGTGTAAAACAAAAATGGCTGACATTGGAGCTAGGAAAAAGACAAAAAATTAAAATTATTATTTTTGGACACTAGAATAATGTAATCATTTCATCATAAAAATCATTTCATTATAAAATGGTCAAGCCAAAATTACTTTTTCTACTTCGGTCCGGTGGAAAGGATAGAGCCGTGAGTATTTATTTTTAAAAGCTGTTCGTTTAATGGTCAATATCACGATAACATTTATAATTTTTTATATTAATTATAATATTTATGTATTTATAAATAAGTGAAAAAAATTAACTTTTTACATACTTCTGGATTGTGCGTAGCTCCCTGTGGGATCTGAAACTAATGACCCCAATAAGTTTGTATTGTAACGGTCCTTTTATGCTTTTCCATAATAATGCACTTTTTTAAAACTATATAGTTTTTAGTTTGTACCAACTAAACCTTTTAACAAGTTATCTGTTTATTTGTTTATTGATGTACAGTCTATAGATGCATTGAGAGAAACTACTCACTCTCATGGATTCCAATATCCTATTTTCCCGTTCCCACCGGGGCTCTCAATACACTACTCTCCCGATTACCATTTCTAGATATATAAGTTTTTCAACCTTAGAGAGGTCTCTTAAAGAAATTTCCTTAGATGGTCAGAAATAATCTTAGTATGTATGTATATATGTATATTATCTATATATCAAAAATTTATATTTCTCTCTCTCTCTATATATATATACACACACACACACACACACACACAAAAAAACACACACACACACACGCGCGCGCACGCACACACATACACACATATATATATATATATATATATATATATATATATATATATATATATATATATATATATATAATATCTTTTAACAATATATTCCACCTGATTAACAAAAGTGACAAGCAAATGTATTGATAGAAAAGATAGAATTTGTTCATTAAATTAAATTTTATTTTAGCGTATTTAGTTTTTTCAAGTATTGACTATTTATGATTAATTACCATATGAACATGAACTTACAAATGATATAATGAGAAACATTGACAAAAAGCCGAAAATGCTGAAAATATAATGAAACATTTCTTTAGCATTTTGAGCTCAAAATTTTTCAAAATATTCATGAGATCACAACGAGTAATTTGGCCTTTCATACTTGAAAATTGGTAGAGCCATTCACTCAAAACATCCTTAGATCCCCTCAAACAGACAGCTTAACACATTTAGTACAACATTTCTTTAATATTTTGAGGTCAAAATGTTTCAAAACTCACGGTATCACAACGAATAATCTGAGTTTTAAACGACTTAAAAATCTTTCTTTCATTGCTAGTACAGTGCGAGAACAAACCAATACAAACTTTTCTGTTTGATATAACATTGGTGAGTACCAATATGTATATGATTTCTTGTCTTAATTAAATTCATAAATGTTTTATAATTTATATTACATTTAATTTAATATGTACAATAATACCAAACTGTATTTTTAGTTGCTTATTTTTGAATTTTCTTGTGTTTTTAGAACTGAAGATGAATGTATAAAATTCGAAACTAGTTTTCAATAAAAACAAAATTATAGAAGTGGCAAATAATTTATCAATCCCTAATTAGATTGATCCTTCTATACAATCATCCGGATGCCAACTGAAGACATTATCCTCCTTGTGGCTTCCCCGTTGTCGGGCAATAACTAAGCGAATTTTACGTTAGAAGAAGGAAAATTTATTTTTATATTCTACATTCGAAATGGTGGTATTGGTTATTATTTACAGAAATCTCAGAACCCTAAAGGCAGGCAATCTCTGAGCAAGGCACCATATTGATTTAAATTACTATGTACCTAGCAGTTTCCATTATCTTTGACAGTGTTGACCTTAAGACCCCTTAGGGGAGACTAATCGATATACAGAGCACCATAGTCTCTATAACATCTATAACAATTATCATGTTATTTTTTTATAACAATAACTAAACAGATAGTGTGAACATGATTCATAAGAATTCCGTTTCCATTAGTATTATTTGCGTTTAAAATTGAATAAAGAACTTTGATAAACTCTATTTAAAATGGGGTAGCCTATCACAAAGAATGTTAATGACGTTTTTAAAAAATGAAATAAAGAAAAAAATTAAAATATTTAATCAAGAAAATAGTTAAGAAATCGTTTTGACATATATACAATTGGATTTAAAAAAGAGTCAAGGCGTTGAAGAAAGGGACACATTTTTAGCAATCATTGTAATTCTTCAATCAATACTTATTGATAAGATGGTTATTTATAACATATTTCATATCCGTTTTAATATCATCTAACAACTCTATTCCTACAGGAATTAGTATTTTTAAATCAATCATATAAATCATTCAATATTTTTATTTACAGTGAAAGCAGACAAGAGTACCGATTCATATTAGCATCGTACTTCACAAGGGAATTTTTATTAACCTCAATACCTCAATACAAGCTAATGGACATGGGTCTAACTTTATAGAACAACTTAAGCGTGTTTATGATCGATGAGCGGCTTATAACGTTACAGAAAAACTCCGCCATTTTCCTGACAACTGATTGAAGGATTGCCGTGAACTGAAACTCAGTTCTTCAACTTCTGCGTCATCATACTCGTGTATAACACATTTAATTGAAATTTGTAGGACAGTTAAGACCTTTCGATTAAGGTACAGTTAAAATACAGATTAGAAAATTTAACTTAATTACTAATCTTGGTTAGATTAAACAAGATTAAACACGAATAGAAGTAGACAATTATCTTTTAAGAATTTGTAAGTAAAATTTCTATTACAAGATTAAATACTATTAATGGATAAACAACAACAACAGTATTTCCGATTGAAACATTAAGGCCGAATAATAACATATATGTAATCATGTTTTAAATTTTGTATTAAAAACGTAATAATGTTTTTAATTTTCGATAAATACCGTAATAATATATTTTTTTTTTTAATTTTCATAATTGAAAGTTTAAAGAATCTATGAAACTATATTTAACAATTATTTATGACTAAAGACCGAATTTTTATGCAAATGCATATTTTTCCTGATACGTTTTTCAACAAAAATAATGGAATATCTTTACAAATCAATGCATTTGGCGTAGATATATTAAATTTTATTGGGCATATTTTTGCATATTTTTACTATTTTTTCTTCCAATTAAAATAGGAAATAAATAATTAAGCTATTTTCTGAAACACGTTCAATGAGGGATAAATGGTTGTCTTTTAAATTATTATTGAATATTTCAATAACAGATAGATAAACATCATCTACGATGCATACAAATAATCTACGATCGTAATCATAGTGAAGACAAAAGCTCACGGACAAAAATTTCAAATTTATCGTTGTGATTGAGATCATAACCGCATTGAACGTGTACCTGATTTTCTGCACGTTTCTGACATTTCTAGTAAATACATTCATATTTATATAAAAGCCCTATTTACCAAATTTGAGAAGTATTGCATTATATTTTAATGTAATTGTTAATGAAAACCAATAATGACCTTCAAGTAAGGTACCATTTCCTGTAATCATGTAGTGACCAAAAAGGGAGGTTCACAACTACATTTTACAGCAATCCTAAGTACAAAGTTTTAACTTTCTGCGAGATACGCACGTACGTACAGACGTCACGACGAAACTAGTCAAAATGGATTCAGGAATGGTCAAAGTGGATATTTCCGTTGAAATCTGAAAACCGAAAATTTTCAGGATCACAATACATTAATTCGTACAAGAAAGTAAAAAAAATTAAACATCGTTTAATATGGCCATTTTTAGACATTTAATTATAGGCCTTGTGATTGTCGAAGAGAAATGTTTAGAGAATTAAATTGTGGAGTTTAGTGTTGCCTAAGTTTTTTAATTTACTTTGCGAAAAGTTGTAGGCCAATTTCAATTGTCCAAAGCTTACTTTTTTTCTCTTTTTAAGCAATATTACGTATTTTTTTCCAAAAATAATTAAAAACCTCGAAATATAGCTATTTTTGAATATTTAATAACAGGACGTGTAAATGTCATAAATGTCAGCAGGAGTCTCATTGCAGGCAAATTGAGATAACTAATTTCAGTAACCTCTTCCTTTATTTCGTAAACAAATTTTTTTCAGGAACAGGCCAAAGTGTCCCTTTTGCATCATTATAGTTTTAATTAAGTGTTGTGAATGTTTGCGAAATGTGACCGTAACGTTCTGAGATGAAAACGTTTCAAATAAGTTTTTGTTCTTCCATGTTCCGTCAGTACTTGTGTTAGTTTGTAATGCGTACTTTTTGGTTTATCAGTTTTGTATGGTTTGGAATGTACTTGTGCAAGGGTCGTCCTTTCGTAGATTATTGTCAATCTCTGTCACAGTCACCTGTTGAGTCCGCTTTGATATTTTTCTTAATTAATGACAAGTACTCTGTTGTATTCGATTGGTAATTAAGGTTCATGAGGAGCAGCATTAACAAACTGATCTGCTAGCTCATTGCATTCAACGCCACGTTGGTCTTTGATTCACGTTAATAAAATTTTAATACTCCTATTCATTATCTCAATCAAGTTTTTCCTGAATAATGCGCTTGATTTTAGGTTTTCTACAATGTTATTATTGGTAAAGTATTTAATATGAACTGATAAAGAATTGTAGGAATTTTAAATTCGGATAGAATAAACGAACAAAACTATACGACATTCTCCACTTCTGACTGTACAAAGACTGTACAACTAAAAAAAATCGAAAACAAGACAAAAGCTGGCAAACAAACGAAAGAACACTAGACCATTGATCAGAAGAGGAGACTGGGAGCGGCAGGAGCATTGTCTTCCCCACTGTCCACCGGGGTGGAGCTCAAATTGGATTAGCTGCGCCCTGTTTACTTCGGCCTACTCCACTACAAAGGGAGAGCCCGCCCTTCAAGAAGTACAATCTTATCCGGCCCTATTAGGCAAAAAAGAGGACCGCGAAAACTACTGATTCATACCAAGTTTGACAAACAACGGCCAGCTCCTTTAACACAACCAACACTGTCATTGGCGGTGGAATCTATGTGAGGCATTATAACAGGAGCCCGATTTTGTATTTCATTTCTTAAATAATTCTCCTGAATTTTTCAAGCCTATCTAATCGTAATTCAGGGTATTACATTGCATGTTTTGTGTACTTAACTGCTATGCCGATCATTAGAATGGCAAAACGGGGGTTTATGTTGAAAAAGGTGGGGTAGAAGCTTTTATTTTTTCAACTTGTAGATATGGGTGCAAACATGCAAAAAACAAAAATGCTAATATTTGTGATCTCGGAAGGACATTTGGCAGCCAAAAAGCCTCGATATTTTAGGATTTTTTTTCCACCTTAATGCTTTAATAGTACAATCGAAAAAATGCGTCGAATGAGTACCACAACATTATTATGTTATGATACCGAATTATTTTCGCTTAAGTATCGAAAACCACGGTCAAAAAACGACTATTTTTTTCAAATTTCTCAAAAACTGAGATGTTTAAGTCCGTAGCATGGAAATGAGTACTCCAAGAGAAAAAATCTTAAAATAAACATAGTATAACACCAAATTCTGCGACCAATGAATACCACAATTTTGAAAATAAACATAAAATTGGAACTCTTAATCACAATCATACGAAAATAAAAAGGGTATTTATATATATATATATATATATATATATATATATATATATATATATATATATATATATATATATATATATATATATATATATATATATTCAAAAATTGAATTAGCTACAATTAAAGAATTCAAAACCTTTTTCTGATTGGTGTGCAGAATGTTCTTGAATTTTCCAATTGTGGTTTTAACAGAAATAGAGTGTAAATATTAGCGTAACGGAAACAGAGGACAAATGCAGAAATTCTTAACTAGGTTTCCCTCCAATCAAATCATGAGATGTATTTGATTGTATCCAGGTTTAAAGACTGGCGGGGTATTTAGCTTGAAGCAATCCATCAGGGATTCTCAATACGGCTGCAATAGATAACTAGTACCCACAAGGGATGCCGAGAACCAGATGGATAGACAGAATAAATTAAGATAACAGAGAGCTGTATATTGGATAACAATAGAGCAACACCAACACAATGCACAAGGGGTTCAAGCTGTAAATATATCGAGCAAGTTCTATAAAATGTACCGGAAGTTAAAACAAATAATAAATAAATATATATATATATATATATATATATATATATATATATATATATATATATATATATATATATATGTATGTGTGTGTGTGTGTGTGTGTGTGTGTGTGTGTGTGTGTGTGTGTGTGTGTGTGTGTGTGTGTGTGTGTGTGTGTATGTGTGTGTGTGTATATATATATATATATATATATATATATATATATATATATATATATATATATTATAATAACATTTATTTAAATAAATGAATAAATATATATGTATGGATGTAACGTATAAAAAAAAAAAGCAAGTCCGTGAGAAACTGACTGCCAGTAAAATCTTTTGGAAATATTATTAAACGAATTTACTTAAGGTGAGTACAGAGGATTGAAGTTTGCAAAAAAAATTTTTTTTAATGTGTGGAAAAAAAATTTAGTTTTAGAATTTTGTCTATTAAGGTATATTTTAAAGTTTGATTTAACCCTTGATTGATTTATTTGTTAAAACCACTTTAATTACAAGTTGAGACCATGTATTTAACATAGTCACAATTCTTCAATTTTATTTATTTGTTAAAAATAACTCTATTTTTCTTCGTCTTCATCTTTCTCTACCTCATAGATGCCTCAAAGTGTCTAAAATGTCTAACCTGTTTTGTTCTTCGTTCATCCATACCCGCTCTACTTAGTTACAATAGTTCATAATATAGCCACATTTCAATTGATTAGTTTAAAAATTTTAGTGGGCTAATCTTAATGTATGAATAACACATACAACTTTGTTTGTGTGGGGTAACTGCACAAACCATACACGGACTTGCTCACCATTCTTGTAATAAAGATGTTAAAAAGTCGTTTTCCAGTATGTTAATAATGTATTTTTTCTTATCCTAAAAAGTTTATTTCTCAAAAGCACTAACATATAAATAAGCTCATTAAAAATATTCAAAACCTTAAAAAAGGAACTCACTAACTCTATCATCTCCGACGCACAATTGATTGAAGGCAGAAGCATAACTTGTCACAATATAAGGGACAATTACGTACATCAAGTATCAATATTTTAAAAAAATACATGAAATACTTTTTTTTAGTTATTTTTTTATAATTAAAAAGCATTTTGATTTTTGTTGGCTTAAAATAGCTTTATATTATGAAAAATGTTTCGCATATCCCATCTTACTTTATAAAATGAGGAAGAGCACGTTATGGCCAAGCACGTCGGGACGAGCGTCACGGAGTGCCCGGTTTGGAACGTTGTGGATTCGATTCCCGCCTGGGTCGGTGAATATTTATTTCGCGGTTGTCCCGAGAAATGAATCTTGATACTCCCAATCTAGCTATTCCGCGGCGGCGACCTAAAGGAAGCCGTCAGAGGTTGACAAAAAGGACGATAAGCACCACTTGCCGAACTAGTTCCTCCCACCAATACCGTTACCAGTATCTTATATTATCCATAGGAAGGATAAGAAGGTATGTTTTTCCTATATCACTTCAACAAGGTACAAATAATAAACTATTTTAGGAAAAACTGCGTTACCTCACCAAGAGTTACAGACAAATCACAATCAAGCACACTAGTAAAAATATATACGTGAGTAAATCCGTACGTAACTAAACTATAAAAAAATATTTGTAAATAGGCACCTCCGACCCAAGTTAAGATTTTCCACCAAGAGAACCAAAATATAAATATTTGCGACTTCCTGCAGAATCATTGGGATTTATATCAACGGAAAGTCGTCAAAACAGAAATAAAAGAAAAAACAGCTGAATAGTCGGAGTGAAATAACTTTTTTATGTTTCTCAAATACAATTTTATACTAATTTTAAAAATTTCAGTTCTATACTGTAATTGGAATACTACCGTCAGATGTCAGGCACTAAAACCCCCAACTCTGGAGTAATTTATGTAATAATAAGAGTCTTTTCTAACAGCTCTAGCTTCTCCAGAGGATATGAAAAATTCCAACATTAATACAGATCATTATTACATTCTTTTGATATTTAATAACAAAAGGGCCGATTCATAGACACCAGATAGTTTATTATTTTTATAACAACTAAGATTAAAAACTCCTTTACTTACACTACACATGAATATAAGAAGCATTCTTTAATCATTTAAACATTAATTAAAAGAAAATTATCTATTGCTTCTTCATCAATTAATTCAACCAATAGCATAGAAGCATGGTCTAATTTAGTGAGTTGATATTTTTTCAGGAACAAAAGTATTTTTTGCTAAAAATGTATGGAAAGTGCCGTTTGAGGGACTCAACTTTTTTCTGCCGCCTCCAACATTTTAATATTTTCAATTTTGTACTTCAGTGAAAATCTTTTTTTTCATTACATGTGTTCAATTAATAGAAAGGTATAAACCACAAATATATTATTTTGGCATTATATAAGGTATTAATTTTATTATCAAGTAGAAAGTAAATATTATGTTACTTTTAATTATATTATTCTGCATTAAGTACGACTGTATCAATCTGCATTAAAGTAGTGATTAATAAATAATAATGGAAATTAATTACAAATATATAGGATTATTCCGAATCATCAATTAATAATATGACTCCCATTCATCAACTACAAATAATATTAGCAAAGTTTCCGTTAGTCGGATATATATTTCATCACTTATGTAAGTTGGCTGTTGATAAGCTATTAGAATAAATTTATGGGAGATCGTAAGTCATCAAGAGCAACCAATTTCCTCTAACGCTGGATTCTAACCACAAATCTGTATGGAGTCTTAGAAGTGGAAGGAATAGATACATATTTCAAATTTCTGGATAGGGTCGGAGGCCGGATTTGAAATTGAGAACCCAGAGGGGACAGCTAATAAGGAAAATTTAGATCCAAACTGGAAATTCAAGTTAAAAGATAAATTTCCGGCTGTTGGTACTATTGCAGTTTTTTTTTAAATTCTTGTTTAGGATCCAAATAGGGTTCAAGGTCCTTATTTACTCCAACTAGGGCAGGAAGGAAGGTTATCCCACAGATTACCAACCTATTCTAGCCGGAGTGAGAATGTCGATATTTATTCCGTAGGCATGTCACAAAAGTAAAGTCAACCTTCCCAAACCGGATTCGAACCGGAGCCAATCATGTAATTTCGAGATAAAAATCATAATTCATCCTTAAATTGAGAATTTTTATTTATCAATGAATATTTAGGTACAACCAAAAAGAAGTCTCAATTATTCTTTTATAATCATTATCACAAAAATAATTCATAATATAATTTTTGTTTGCAATGTAAAAAGGTTTGAAATAAATATTTAAAATAAAAAAACTAATAAAGTATTATAAGATAATAATACAACATATCTCATTAAAAAAAAAAATTGTTTAGCATATTAAAACTGGTCAAATTTGACCAGCCATTAATTCCTAAAATAAAATAAAAAATAATAGAAAAAATTAAAGAATCTACAAAGTGTCAAGTTTAGGGAAACTTGGAAAAGAAATGGAGAGAATTCAGATTGATGGTGACCTGGACAGAGCCTTCAATCAGCTTTAAAACTAAAGCTGAATTCAATAAAGAAATAGAAATAGAAAAAATGAATTTGGAAAACTGATACGTAAGGCAATAAGAAAATAAATTAACGTACGGATTGATAACAACAAGTTATGTAAATTGATCACAGCACTAAATTAAAAGAAAAGAAGAATATTATGCATGCGACAATTTTCCAATGGAGTAGAAATAAGACACCTAAAACAGATGTTATGCATCGTCAAGATCTAATACAACATACAACTAATGTAAGATAATAGTACAACACATCTTATTTTTATGCTTTATTATATTAAAACTAGTCAAATTTGACCACCTATGAATTACTTAAATAAACATGTCTATACTACCTTTCAATAAAATATAAATCGACTACCTACATTATTGTGTTGAAGTACGTTGGAATTGAAACTCAAAATTTCTTCGGAGATCAATAATTTTGTCTAAACCAATCACAATGACGTTAGGCAAAATAATTATTCCTGCGTGGGCAGTTCTTCAATTTTTCCCTAAATGTAAAGCATTAATCGAGATAATTCTTGTTCCAGAGGAACAGGACGATCGCTTGATGCTTTTAAATACTGTTCAATTTGGGCGTGACAGCCGATAACTTTCGCGCCTTGTCGTTGGCAATCCAAGTTTCCAATCGGAATCTTGGAATCTTAGAAGCAATCGGAGTTTTAGAAGCTGCTATGTTTCTGGCAAACTGCTTTTCTAAAGCAGGAGGGGGTTCCAGAAACCGCATTTCCTTAATTTACTGATCTAATTTATTCTCTGCATCGATTCCAGAAGGGAGCCAATCAATCAAACTGTATTTTAACTTAAAATGCTACAGACCACAGACCCCCGTGCAATGGTCACTAGGTTGGGATATTATAAATACCATCGGAGATCCTTTCCAAGGGTGTCGCGTTTACCAAGTCACTTAAACTATATGATGGCATGCAGAGTAAATAGAATAATAGAATTTGATAGAAGATCTTACTTTATTTAAGAGAATATTATTAATTAAACTGTTGATTTACTAATTTGCAAACTAAATTACTCTCATTATAAACCCCTATTGACTTTAGCATATGTATTTGAGAATACTGGAAGAACTTGCTTATTTAAAATATTATTCGGGTGCCACATAATATTAGACATTAATGTACACATTTGAATGAAAGGACTATCACTTATCTTAGTGTTGCCTTCGCTGGCTCCGAGACTGGTCTCTTCGTCGCTCGATGGTCTGGTTTTTTCTCCCGCAGCGGTCTTCTTCTTTTTCGCCAGACTCACGGACTCCGTCTCGGATGGACTGCTCAGCTGGACCTTCTGCTTCTGCTCTTAGAATCTTATTCTTCTACCTTCTGGCTAGAACTCTTCGAACCTCACTCTTCTACCTTTTCCCTAGAACTCCCCGAACCTCACCCTTTTAC
Source organism: Rhaphigaster nebulosa (assembly GCA_948150685.1). Taxonomy (NCBI): domain Eukaryota; kingdom Metazoa; phylum Arthropoda; class Insecta; order Hemiptera; family Pentatomidae; genus Rhaphigaster; species Rhaphigaster nebulosa. The sequence goes on from OX411310.1 coordinate 87,907,672, forward strand.
CTTCTCCCTAGGACTCCCCTTACTTCTGTCTCCTCTGCCTGTTCTCTCTCTTTCCCCTTCTCCTTCTTGAAAGCTGCATTTTGTCCCCACTCTCCTTTTGGGCCTTCTGATTGGTTGAAGCTATAAGAAATTTTGAAGAGGCCTTCGAAATGTTTAAACTTTTTTCCTCAATAGTTCCAAGCATTCTAGGGTGTTATTAGGTTTTATTATACCTTGTATAATAATAATTGACCGGGCCTATCTCTAGTTTTTATGGTGCTTTCACTTTTGATTATCTTTACGACTGCCGGAGCCGCCTGTCGACCTGATCCGGATTCTCCTAGGTATAGATCTCAAGGATCCTGGGCCCTCTGTTTCTTTTTCCGAAAAAGAATCCGATTAATGTTAATATTGCTAAACTATATTCTAAATAATATTTTGGTTATTGAATTTAACCTTTTTTATTTGGTTGAATGACCCAAAAAGTTGTTAATAAATACATTTATTAAACGTACATGCCAACATGCAAAACTTTGCTATCACAAGCACTATATCAATTGAAGTTATAACGTAATTGAATGTGAAGTGCTATAGATGATTCCTTATAGACGGGAAATGTAGTCATTTAAATTATGTTTTTCCATTCGATATTGGATAGCAATGATTCGTTTCTGGAAATAAAACAATTTTGCCTATTTTATTTCTTTGAATTAACTAATGTTTTTATTTTACTTTTTGAAAATCAAAGTTCACTTTTGATTAGCACACACAAATTGGATCATTGTATTATTAATTAGATTTTTTTTGTGATTTCAATTTTTAATTTATAATTAATATGTAAATTAAGTCTTCCTTATTTATTCATTGTTTTATTAGACAATTATCTTCGAAGTTTTGGGACGTGTTTTCTACATCTTCAGGGTCTTTTAACAAATAATTTATACATTAAAAACTATTGCACATTCACAAGTAATTACATTGGTTGAAATTAATTACCTTACTTTACTGTATTATTCAATCTTAAAATAATAATATTATATAATATAATAATATATTGTCAATTTTAACAATCAAATACTAAAATTTTCATGATGAAGACTATCTGAACTACATGTTTCTAATTCACCATCACACACAACCTTTGACTATATACTTATTCATACTATTTATCTTAATCCCTCTCTCTTCTGCTTTCAATATTTATTTTAATCAAATTATTTCTTCGTTTTTTTTTTATTATTCTCTAATAACCTGGAAACTAAAACATTATTTCATAAATTAATTATTTATTTAAATATTTATTTATGTCTGCCCCAATCCTCACCTACCAATTTATTATACTTGGCTGTCCTAGTGTCAAAGAGATTCAATTTGCTGAATCCTAGAGCTTTGAATAATCCTTTCATGTGTTCGATCAACCGCAAACGAGTTCCCTTTCAACCCTCCAACTTTCAACCCTTTAAGGCCCTTTCTGTGTATTAAATTAAGCAGGAAAATATGAACCGTAACGTTTGCCTAATCACTGTAAATTAAATTAATCACTGTTCATAGGAAAACATATGTTTTAAAAGTGACATTTTTCTTGAATATTTCACATTTTAACCCTCAAGTGTTCAACACAGGCTTAATATGTGCACTGATTTATCAGTATGTGACAAATGTACACAAATATTTGTTCAAACTTAAAATTGTAGACAACTCATTTCGCGTTGGTTTACGTAGAAAGAACAGTCGGAAGTTCAAAATATCAGAAGACTACTATCACTCCTTCTGACAACTAGAGATCATTCACAATGTTTACTATTCTTCATTCAAGCCGTAAATAAAATGGACGAAGCATATATTTAAATGTATCGTCAATGACTATATTTGAGGAAGTGAGATAACCATTTTTCAAACTTCAATTACCAGCGATGGTGTAGTAATTAGTATGTGCTCATCTGTAAAAAATTATTTCCATTCAAACTTTATAACTTGAAATTTTTTTGAAAAACACTAAAATATAAAATATCTCATAATAAATGGTTATAAAAATATATTTGTTAGTTTTATTGACTATTTTCATCTCAAGCAAAAATTTTGTTTGAAAAAAAAGTATGTTTGCAGTCTACATAAAATATGTTCTTTGTAATTTATTTCTGAATCACCGGTCGTATATGTTGTTGAGTGGTTTTTGAAAACGTTACCTGCAGAATTCGTGTTAAAAAAACGAATATTCTAATCATTGTTTATGAAACTGAATTTTATGTGTATTTTTTGTAATATTTTTGCTTATATTTTATTCGGATTTGACTGAAGAAATGTATAGAAAAAGTATCCGAACGGAAATGTTGATTTCCGAATATCGACAATATTAAGTTATAACTGAATATTGATAGCATTCGTTTGAAATGAGCTGCCAAAAACACTGTGACTTATTCCTAAGGCCCCTTTCTTTCTACACTTAGTCAAATCATCAGAAAAATAGTATCCTAAACAAATTAAGGACCGCCATAATTATCCTGAATGTTAATTAAAACTTTTTATCATAATGTGAAATCTTGAATTGAGATCGGAACTTAAGAGTATAAAACAAGCAATGAACTTATTATTAATTTTAGAAGCTATTTCATTCGGACGAGGGCTTTTTAGGACTGCTAAGAAGTATTGAGAGTACCGAAAGTAAACTTCTCTAAGTTCTGAATTCTCGGACTTGAAAATTTAATCAATAAGTAATTAAATGAATTTACGTAAAAAATAATTTAAACATTTTAATAATACATTCATCGGAGGGAAGAGAATACTGTCTGAAAAAAAAATATGAAATATCAAGAATTGTGGCAGGAGCTTCCTCAACTTCATGAATTGCAGCGTATAAGCAAATATCTTCCCCATATTTTTAGGTATAGTTTAGCATTTGAGCCTAAACCTTGATCTGCGTCCGGATAGGAGAATATTCCTAACAGTAGCCAAAAAATAGCATAAGTTAAAAATAATAAAATATATAAATGGTAGAATTAAAAGAAAAAGTAAATATGATATAAAATAAATCAAGCTCCTTCATTTGACTGGCTTGAACTTAATACTGACAATAAGCTAAAAAAAATAAAGAAATATTCTGAAAAAACAAAAAAGTAATGTTTGGAAGTTAACGAAAAATAAAAAAAGATGAAAAATCAAACTAAGGCCTGATTAAATGTAGATATTAAATTTATTACTATTTTAGTTTTTATTTGTTTATTTCTTTATTATTTTATACATTAACAGATGTTAATAAAATACTTATATCATATAAAATAAAATACATAGTAATAAATTAAAAAAATTCAAATATACGAAAATAAATAATGATGCACTAATCAAGTAGATGCAAAGCTGGGAGAGATTAATAATAATAATATACAGATTGGGAATAAAAATCTAAATATTGACGAAATTTCATTATCTAAGCCATTTGTCCGGTTCACAAAGAGGAGATAGGTTTGAAAGACACAGACGAGTATGTCATATAAAAAGTCAACTGCAGATTTCGCCTTTGTTTTCCCAAGATTTAATAGACAACAGCCAGTTATCGTTCTTCCTTGTACAGGAAGAGACATTTCCGTGTTCATCCATATCATATTGATAATATGGATAAAGTTGAAGCGTTTGGTTTTTAACAAAGAAAAAGAAAAATGCGATAAAAAAACGCCTTTGACTACACCCCATTAATGAAAACAGTGTGCTCAAAGATGCATACTACATAATATGATTTAAATATTACATAAGTCATAATATACATATAAGTGCATACGTATACACAGACACACACACATTACATATTAGTTGATGTAACATAATATTAAATGGCAATAGTTACAAATATAATTGAAAACAATTAATTCATAATAATGGGAGCGATAACAGTTGTTACGTATTTTGTCTTTTCCTTGAGTTGCACTTATTATATCGATTTGAATTTACAGTAACAAATAAATAAAAATTTATCCACTCAATATTTACGTACATCATTTGTTTCTCACGATCTATGTCTCCTAAATCCTCGCCACAAGACAGAATTAAAAACTTATTTCCATGAGTTATCCTTTTTAATTTTGTCAGAGTAATTTGATTCACTCTTATTCCAGAATTTTGGCTGAATTCGCATGACAGTATCTAATTTGCCATATATCAATTTTATTCAAAATGCGTGAATTTTTAAATTAAAACTATAAAAAAAGAACCGCGTAATACTCAAACCCAGAAGTGGCTAAAAAGCCACCGAGAAAATCTCCTGGGTGCGCCTTTTCTGTCATTTTCATACCGATCTCACATCATATTATTAATATAGTAATAACAGGTCAATTCCGGTCGTTGCAATCCAATAAAATGATAACATTTAATTCAGACTTTTAACAAACTCAGAGATTATGGCTCATTTCAAGCCAGAAATCTGGAGTAAGCAACGTTATAAAACATTGGAGGCTTTTGAATCATCTGTAGACACCATTTTAAAGTCAATTTTTTAAGCTAAAACACTTATTCTCGTTACATTTAATGTATTCCTACTGCTATGATAAAAATTGACCTGAGGTTTAACACTCAAACAAAAAAAATATCCGCTTTCAAACTATTCTTTCTATGAGGAGTGATATAAACAACTTATCATAGTGAGTGCTATAATGAAATTAAATCATTACCTTCAAAATTGTGTTCGTTTAATCTTTCTAAGTCATATAGTTTACGAACTGTCGACGAATCCGCAAATGCTCGCCTTTTGTTTTTTTCCTCATTTTCGAACTGTCAGCAAACCTTAACCAAGCTAAAAACCAGTAAAATTTCTATTTAACATAAACCTCTTCTAAAATACTGTAATTTTGGGGAATTTCAAATTTTTAGCTCCACTCCCATCGGGGATATTAAAGCATAATTTTTAAAACAATTGAAAAATTTCAAATTAAAAAAAAAAATTCAATGATATATTTAGTAGGATTGATGTTTATCTTGTTTGACCAGCTATTAGAGACCTACCCAGCACACAAGATAAGTTGTTTATAGCACTCCTTCTCGTTGCTATAATCATTGAGGACATAGAAAAAATTGTTTGAACACTGACTTTTTTAATTTGAGCGTTAAAGTTCATGTCATTTTTTTATTATATTAGAAGTAGGAATACGAAACCGCAAAATTTTCTATGTACTGAAATTGGCCGTGTTTTCCAACGTAAGAAAAATGGCAGTCATTTACAAACGGTAAAAAAAAAAATTGCCCATCTTTTTTATCTCTAGAAACTTGGAGGAATCAACATATAAAAAAAAAAAAAAAATGCCAAGTAACTACCCTTGGACCACTTAATGTGGATTGACCCTTTTTTTCGTTTAAGGATGGGCGGATTATGTGCTAGAGGTTCTATTTCCTAATGGAACGCTCAAGTCCTCACATATGATTTATTTCCATACTCCGAGACGGGCTTAAATTTATTCAAGTTTCCCTTCGTAAGTCAAATTGATTTATGCATCTGTCTGATAAGTGGGCTTGAATGTCATCCTCTTTAAAGAAACGAATTCATGGAGTAATAAATACACCAACCAAATGAATACCTTTTCGGCATCGCAACTTTAGTCACTCGATTTAGCAACATTAGTATAACATAAAATCTAAACGTTTGTAAAGCGAATAAGATTCGAAAAGTAAAAAAATTAAAAAAGCGATAATTGTATTCACATCGGGAAATAAATAAATGAATGGACAAAAAATTGATTTTATTCTAGGTATTGTTGCTCCCTTAGAATAACATCAATTGCAAGTGCATTTGTTTGACTATATTAAAAAACATATGCAACCACTTATTATTTCATAATAAATAATTATTGCAATCTATAGATATTTGTATAAGCCTGAATAAATATTGTTAACATTGATGAGATAGGGTAAAGAAATAAGTGGTGTTAAAGGGCGCTATAGAAGAGGAATGACGAGAAAAAATGGGTAAGGAGTTCCAAAAGGGTGTAGGACGAATAATGGAAGATTTTCTGAAAACAACAGAAAATTGGAAGGGATTTGCAAGTTGGTAGACTGGGATATATTATACACAGAGCAAGCGGAAGAACTAGGAGAGGTTTTTTTATTGTTAAGGTTAGGAAAGAAAACATTGCCGTCTGAAAACGGGATAAAACCAACGTAACTCGGCATACCAACTGGAGACATGGGGACGCTGGGAACGGCTGGGAATCACCGAAGATGATTCTAATAAAACAATTCATTAAACTCTTCAGTCTTAACTCATCCCTTCTGCCTAGTTCATCACACACGCATGGTAGTCATAATCAAATCAGGGGGAGGAAGGGAGGGTTGGGAAGGAGACTAGGAACTGAGCGTGTTTTCGGACCATAGAATCACGAAATCTTAGGAGATATTTAAGCATAGCAATGGAGTTTCAGGTAATTCAAGAGATATGGTTATTCCAGATCAAGTGTGTGGATGTTTCATTAGAACTGGCACGCCTCGTTTTGCCTGCCATATAACCGTCCACCTCAACATAACAACCTTGTTGCATCTTTACCAGATGTTGTAAGTACAATGTAGTCATTACAACACTAAGAGTTGTATTCTGCTGTATAATATCTAATCTATAGTACATAACTGTTTCCAATTAGAGCTATAATAACATCAAAGTATATATATATATATATATATATATATATATATATATATATATATATATATATATATAGAGAGAGAGAGAGAGAGAGAGAGAGAGAGAGAGAGGGAGAGAGAGAGATAAAATCAAAGCGAATTAATAATTAAGGAAGTATTGGACGCTAAAAAAAAATTATTTTTTTATTCGAAATTGTACTCATAGACTTACAAAATCTGAGAAGATTGTTTTTTGAGTAATGAATCGACGAGTTGGAATCACACTAAACAACTTTAAATTTGGATTAAAACTGACTATTTTTTTTTTTTTTTTTACTATTTACACACATTTTTAGATATTACAAAAGAATATAAAATGATTTATTTACTATTAATACATCAATACAAAATTACAAACATAACTTGAGTAAGATTTTTAGAACGAGAAATGATGCCTAATAAAAGTTCATAAATATAGAATAAACTTTGAAAAAGATAAAGCCAGACAAAAAGAACGAATTTGATTCTGCATCTGATGATTGAGATATTATTGTAACGACCTTCATTTATGACATACAGTCACTTCCACGGTTTACAATAATTATGCAATTACGGACAATCACTTTAGTAGAGGATTAATTTTTTGAAAATAAAAGATTCTTCAAAATGATGTTTGATTTATTTTCAAACACACAATTAAATATATAATCTTAAAAAAAAAAATGAGAACGTAATTCAGGTTTAAGGACCTATTACTGTTTATTGCCGGACGCGCTAAAATAAATTGCTTATTATAGGGGGTTAGTTACAACCAGAAAAGGTAATGATCCAAAGAATTACATCTGTTGCTCAGTTAAATTTTTATAGCCCAATGCCCGATGTCACTATTTTAATTTGTTAATCATTGCAGGTGTTAAATCAATCTCTAGCAACTATTATATTTTTGGGTACTTCTATGGCCTTTCTTGTTTGATTGAAGCAGATAATTGCCAAGCTCGGTGATTTCCAGGTTAAGAACATTAGTCCACATAATTCTAACTTGCTTTGTTCTTGATCTCAGAAAAGTTGGTTAAAATAGATAATTTTCTAAACTATATAATAAATATAATTTTATTTTACAGATTTAGTGTAAACATTATTCAATTTTTTAATATTTTTAAATGTAATAATCCGTTCTTTTTTTACCCAACGTTCATTAGAAATCATGCAGATTGAAATTAATTATCTCTTATGTTTATTAGTAATTATATTTGGGAATAAAAAAGAAATCATTAATTTGATGGGATAATTACTTTCTATATAAACATTAACATACATGGTAAACTATGATTAATTTCATGCATGCACAATGTTAACCAAAACCGCTTTGATGGATTACTTAATATTATTGCAATACATTATTTAATATCTTTAATTATTCCATTCCTAGTAATTAAAAAAGTCCTTTTTTATATACCATCGAACATCTAAATCATTTCGAATATATTTATTAGTTATTAAAGTAAAATTCATAAGTAATGGGTCTCTTTATACTCATACAAGCATTCAGATCCATACTCTACATTTCTAAGTTAATATTCTAGAATATAATATACTATATTTGTATATTAAAATCATGTGCTACTGCCATATGTACATTGTCTAGAGTTTAATACTTGGGAAGTATAGTGATATTACAAAACTAACGACTTTAAAAGGTGATGTTGTCAGCAGCATGTACACTCAATCCCAATTTTTTTTAATTAATAGCAATTCTGAGCAGTTTTTGCTACTTCGTAAAATAATAGTTTTCAATCGTTGTATTTAATTTATTTTTTAGTCTTTAACGTTTTTATATTTTAGTGAATCTCATAAATGCAATAAACTTAAATGGAATCTCATAAATTTAAAGACCGCGAAAAAACGCCCTTAGTCTCATCCTTAGAGGTGATGTCAATAAGCCAATTTTAGACTGAGTCGTTTCCAAATCGTACTGTTGTAAAGTGAAACAATTTGTAATGGTCACTAGACGAGAAACCCCTCAGCAAATCCTTTGGGGAAACCAGATAGATGAGACGAAAATCGGGCATTGGATTCAGGTGTTCTCTTCCATACAAATGACTCCGAAAACGAACTGGAAGTTTCCTGGACAAAGGCTTCGTTAATCAGATATTTGCGCATAACTCATTAAACAACAATATACAAAGGCCGTGCTGTATTGTCAAATAAATAGTTATAATTAATTGTTTCGAATATTTTTGGTTAAATTGAGTGACCCAGTTGAATATTTAGAAAAAAAAAATAATCGAACTCTTTGGTCGATGCAGGATGTAGTGGCAAAAGTCTAAAAAAGAAACTTCTCAATTTTCGGAATAAGATGAGCGGATTCATCTCGTTTAAGAAATGGCCTCCGGCAAACGGTACCTTAAACAGCTGCGAGGCAAAATTGTTCAAGTTAGTCTGCATTTGCTGAAGTCAGGGATTGGCTGACGCGAGAAGAATAACGGAATATTCTTCAGATTCTAAACAAATCTTTTGGACTCACGGCAAAAGAATGATATCATGTTCACACGCCAAGATGAAACGCAAGGCAATTACAAAAAGTTCAAAACCGAAGTTAAAATGCACATCACATTACTTCAACCCATATGGACAGAGGTTTGATTTCACAGATAAACGAAGCAATAAGGTCCGGTGCACATTGAGACGCGAAGCAGAGCAGCAAAGTTTCTGAGGCTCTGGTGCAACGTAGGCCACGTGTGACGCAGTACTACCAATCAATTCGCGCTGTGCTCTTCCACTACATGAGTCACAGTAACTATGCTGCCCTGATATGCGTCTCAATGTACACCCGGCTTAATACTCGTATAGCCCTCATTTACAAAGACTACAAATTCATCGGGTACTAGCAAAAGTAATAAAGAAAATCACTGTATCTGATTAACAAAACTCTACCAACTGTCAAACATCTATTGAGATAAAACAAAAAATACATAATCTTCACTGAGGATTTAATGAAAAAAATGTACGAACACCATAAGGCACTTAATAATGAAACGACCATGATATTGAGGCTCCGCGGAATATTGCGGAAGGTACTTAAATAGAGCTGGATGAGATAACTTAACAGCTACAGAAGATTCGAAAAAGTATCTTCCTCATGTCTAAATTACCTTTATTGTAGGTTAATTTTAAAAAGAGGTAATAATCGCTGATTTTAAATATTTCACTGTTATAATCTTAATCCGATAACAAAAATTACTGACATGGACTAACTAATAATAAACTAAATAGTGACTGTTTCTCATGCAATTCTAGAGTTCTAACGCAATGGCTGTAGCTTTGTGATTGATCCGAAGCTTATCGAACCAATTTGAAAAAATTTGTAGAGCAATATAAAGGTGCCAGACAGATTTAAGAGTGGCGAAGAATAGGTTTTGCAAGACAGCAAACTTTTTTTGCCTGTAGGCTATGGTAGTGGAAAAATGTTGCTACTCTTACACGGAAGTTGACAAATCTTGTAAACCTAACTGAAAATCAATCAGTTTACTGAGATATCTCTTCAGAAAGTCTGATCTTGAAATAAGGAAGGGGAAAATGGGAAGCAAAGTGCCTTAATTAAACCGGGGAAGGGTCAACAGGTTTTAGAAGAGAATTAGAAGGGCGCGGCGTCAAATGCCGCTATAGGGTTCGATAAATTGCACCGGAGCCAAGTGGAGCTTCTCCAAACTGATCAGCCTTTTCGAGGAGCTCGGCTTAATTAATTCTTCGCCTTCTCCTCCCATTGTTCTTCAAAGCGTTTCCGATGGCTTATAATGGACCGAAACAATTTAAGGAAATTAGAAGAATATTTGATAAATTAACGCAAATAGACTAAGATTTAAATAAAGCTAGAAAAAACTCAAGAAAGATACACAAATTATTAATAAAAAAATAAATATTGAAATGTCTTGAGGTTTGGATCGTCATTGTTGGCTGTTGATGTGCGATGTCTGTCTATGATCTGTATTTATGCGATCTTATTTTTTCTTTTCTGATCATACCTGAATGAAGGAGACGTCATCTGGTTAGTTGTTTAATGGTATTCAAAAGACGTAAGGTTTTTTTTCTTGGATTTTTTTTTTACATAAAAAAAGTTTACATAAAAAATCATGCTCTGCCGTGATGATGGCCATAATGCGGTAGTATACTGAAATATTTTTAAATACTTTTCTTCAAAATACTCTCCAACTTTCCTCGTTGTATTATTATTTAAAATTCAGGAAGTAACGTGACAAATGATTTAGCAGTCTTATTTTTTAATTACATAAATGAAATTCTCTAGTGCGGTGAAACGCATATGGTGAATCTTATGACATCATTTTTCTCTATGGTTTCTTGACAAAAAAAATCGAATTAAATGGTTTGATTTACACAAAAACAAATAAATAAACAAAACTAACTAATTATTATGTCTAAGAGTGACACGGTTAAAATAGAGTGACACGAAAGTGGAACTCGTTGTATATTATTTTTATGTATTGTTGAACGAACGGTTACAGCAAATCATTATAAACTGTAAAATTTGAAATATATAATAGTGTATGTATAATTATTATATAATCTCTTTGACTACTTTTTTTTTTTTTTTTTAGTTTGAATATTATCAATGTGTGTAGCTTTTGATGAGGTACTTCTAAGTTCTGTTCCTCACGAGCATGATTAACTTATGAGTAATTGGTCGCGTAATTTTCTTTTCTTTTTTTTTTTTTTTTGTGAAATTAAACGGATTTGATTATAAAGTAAAATTTTTATGTCGTAGTCGTTGAAGTCTGGTATGTGTATTAAATGTAAGTTTAAGGTCTAGGTATTTAAGATACTGTGCGTCTACGGTAAGATATTTAACGTTTTTAGTAGATAAGGACAGTTATTTCTCCGCCGCGTGAATATTATGAATGTTTAGCAAGTTAAAGAACTAAAAAAATGAAAATTTCAGAGACAACATGGATTTCCACTGGTTTAAAACTATAGTTTTAAAGCAAAAAAAAAAAAGTAAGGTTATTCTATCGTAAATAACTTTTAAAATACATTTCCAGCACTATCTATAAAAACAGTGGATTAATTAATATATAATTAATTTTTAAAAAAAATTAATTATAGATTAAATGAGCGTATCTGATACATCATTAGAGATATTGGCTTAATATCTTAATTAGTGACTGGATAATTAATATTGACGAACGCACCTCGAGAGTTCAAATCGACGTAGTCTGTGCCAATATTCACCCTCGAAAGAGCCAAACCACTTCACAAACTTTTAACTGGATAATAGTGATAACACTTGTGAATAAAAAAGCATTGCAATAAATTATTTAATCAAGCGATTAAATGAGAGACGTGTAAATTTGCAGACCAATAATGGTAAAACCTTTAATTTCTTTCAGTTCGTATTTTTTTTTCAATTACAAAATCAGGAGGAAAAATTTGAATAGAATTTTTTTACTGAAAAAATAATACAAGCTTACGCATTCAAGATCAGTAGGTATTGGTGTTGTAAGTATCCTTAAAGGAGGTAAAATTAATGATTTTTTAAGGAAGGAAAAATTAACGGTGTGCAGCAAAAAGGGTCCTATACTCGATTTTATTATAAATTATTCGTTACGGAATTTTCTTTATCGATTCAAAGCACACTCGGAAATATTAAAATACACCTAAAATTATAACAGTAACAGAAAATTACACCACTGTGAAAATATTGGTAAAATTGGTATAATCATATCATTAAAATTTGCTTAGTGGGAAAGGTTTGGTCAATATTTTATAGAGTCAAGCTGAACCTTCATGATTATTTGACCTACATATTATTTATTGTATTATATTGGAAAGTATTGTGTTAGGAAAAGATAAAATATTCCAAAGTCTTAAGAAATTCTTAGTTTGTAAATTGTTATATAAAATCTCTTTCATAATTATTAAATTGGGTGAAGAACGAGTAATATTTACATTATACTTATTTACACAAATCTACAAAGAAATGAATGAATCTAGTCCTTATTACATGTTCTTAGTCGTACAGTACATAACCATTTTACCGTTTTTCTACATAATAACATATAACTTTTAAATATTATGTAAATTGTTTACATTTAAAGTGGAACACGAGATAAACATCATAAAAAAAACAATAATTTAAACTATATTGCGTCAAAATGTGTTTCCTATTTAGTAGTAATTACTGCTTACAATTAGTATTAAACCAGTGGGTGGCAATACCATGACATTAGATAACGACTGTGTAGTTTACGATCTGTATTATTAGAGATATATATGGAGGTAATAAAACCGTTTAAGAGGAGCAGTTAAGTTTCTGGTAAACAACAAGAACTTGGATAACAATGACAATAGATGGGTTTCTGCGCTAAATAACTAGATTTCCATATGAAGTTACCTGGTACAGTTATCATAACAGTTTAATTCCAGCTACAACGGTATATGCATGGCAATCCATATTGCATTTATTTAAAGTTTTGAAGCTAGCACAATTAAAAAATCAGAAATTCTGAACGATAAGCGAAAGTGCTTCTTAAATATATTTTTTTTAAGATACTAATAAATTGTAATAAATAAATAAAAATTGTTTTTTATATTATGTTAGTACGTGCTACAAAATATCAATATTAATCAACAGGTAGGCATTATCAAGCACGAACCAGATGCCTTAGGCAAGAGTTTAATCCATCAAACAATCCCCGAAACAGGGAAAGATAAAGAATTGGAATAAGATTGGCAGATGTATTTGTAAATATTACAAGTTGTGTTAAATTAAAACTTAAAGTTACGATAAAAAAAATACAATATTTTATAAATTTTAGATTCATAGCCTCAAAATTAGAATTGAGTGGAACTTTTAATTGAAGTTGCATCTGTAATCGACCAGAAAAAAAAATTAATCCCCGTCAAAATTTGAGGTTTTACATTTCAAGATATGTAGGATCCAAATATCGAATAAAAAAAAAGGCCCAGCCGCCGTTCGCCGTACGCTGTCCACAC